>JAAGKR010005077.1:0-54516 GCA_011419295.1 Clarias macrocephalus
TCACTCCCTCACTCCCACACTAGCTCACTCCCTCACTCCCTCACTCACTCACTCCCACACTCCCACACTCCCACACTCCCTCACTCCCACACTCCCTCACTCCCACACTCCCACACTCCCTCACTCCCACACTCCCACACTCCCTCACTCCCTCACTCCCACACTAGCTCACTCCCTCACTCCCACACTCCCTCACTCCCACACTCCCTCACTCCCACACTCCCTCACTCCCACACTCCCTCACTCCCACACTCCCTCACTCCCACACTCCCTCACTCCCACACTCCCACACTCCCTCACTCCCACACTCCCTCACTCCCACACTCCCTCACTCTCTCACTCCCACACTCGCTCACTCCCTCACTCCCACACTCCCTCACTCCCACACTCCCTCACTCCCACACTCCCTCACTCCCTCACTCCCACACTCCCTCACTCCCACACTCCCTCACTCCCACACTCCCTCACTCTCTCACTCCCACACTCCCACACTCGCTCACTCCCTCACTCCCACACTCCCACACTCCCTCACTCCCACACTCCCTCACTCCTCCACACTAATGATTTTTATCCCACTGCCCCGAAGGCTGATGGTGACAGACGATCAGGAGGTGATTAGTATAAACGCTGAGTGTTTGGAACAGACGAGAGGGGGAATGAGGTCGCTGCTGAGGCTGTTACAGAGACAAGCAGTTTTTCTGCACTTTGCAGAAATGTGGTGGCTCTAAACATTTATACAGAACTATACATCCAACAGCAATGCGTTTTCTTATCCTTATAATCAGTATATTTCCGAATCAGGGGTCTGAAAACTAGGAGACAAGAAAACACAGGAACATGGAATCAGAAAAAATGGATAAGACTTCATCAGACCAGATGAACAAAGCGTGAACACAAACATGAGACGATAGAGCAATAAACAACGATAAGTCTGGGGTGGAGACGGTACGAGAATTTGAACAATACCAATACAAGACATGGAAACACATTCAGAGCAAACTGTTATTATTATTATTATTATTATTATTATTATTATTACATTGCAATTTGATCCATAATATAATATTGTGATTATTTTGACACATACCATGACTGTGATATATAAACTGTGATGTGCAGTTACATTTAATATATATATAGTTTTTATGAGTATTAAATGTAGCATTTTGTACTGAAATTTAGTCGTCCAGGCTGACATCAAATAACAGCACAAACATTCTCATTAAAATGATGCTAATATTTATCTTCAAAATTATTTAAAAAAATAAACAAACACTTAAATTATTGATAAACTCTACATAAATCCCTGACTGTACCCATATTAGCTTTAATAACCTGCAGCACTTTTAGATTTAATTATTGCACAGGTCTGTATGGTGATTTAGTTTTGATCTTTTGTGCGAGTCTTGTGCAGCGCTAGTTACTGAGGCAGGTTTTTTAACGTTTATGGAGAAACCTTAAATGATCTCGAATTCTACCAAAACATGTTCTTAATACTTTATATTTTTCTTTTTTGGAGGAAACTAAAAACCCCTAATGATCTACTGCACCCATAATACCCTCACTCACTCACTGTCTATACCACTTTACTCTGTATACAGGGGGGCCTGGAGCTCATCCCTGGGGTACACCCTGCCAACATGCACACTCCATGCACACAGAGACTAAAATTAACCCAGGCAGAAATCAAACCTGGACCCTGAAGGTGCAAGGTGACAGTGCTAACCACTAAGCCACCTCCTAATTATTGCTCATTATATATCAGGTCTCCTGGGAATCGAACTAGCAATCTTTGGGTGATCAGGTTTCCTCCGAACCACATGATGCCCGCTGACTGTACCTTTTCGAGCTGATCGCTCATGGTATCCGCTCCCGACTGATGCGAGAGCGCTAAGTAAATCCCGTCCGACCCCGCTGAGAGAGCTCGGCCAATCAGCTCTCTCTAGGCCCCTGTCTCTGAGAGGCTACAGCATCACCTGGGAATCAAACTAGCGATCCATGGATGATTTTAAAGGAACAACTGAAATGGGAAGTGTTCATGATGAGGATATCCAGGGTGCATATGGAACCATCCGTCCATCAGTTTATCATAAACGTCTCATTTGCAGCGTGGAATTAGGATGGAATGCAGGATGGAATTAGGTGCAGTAGGGAAATCGGTGCATTATAGGAAATTACATGTGATATGAGAGTGTTATGAGAGCTCCATGCTGTATTTTTTTCTCTCTGCACAGCCTTCAATGCAGGGCAGGAGCAGAGCGGAGTGCCGAGTGTGGCTGGAGGTTTGCAGCGAGTGTCGTTTGCTTTTGTTATTAGGTCAGTTATTCCGCGGGGAGGGTCACAGATGCGCCGTTTGTTCCACACTGCTGCAGGCCTGCAAATGCGAACATTACAAAACAAGCGAGGACGAGGTATTAAAATGTGTCCCGTCGATTTGAAACGAATCCTAATGAGGCGGATCACGCTGCACGTGTGCGAATGTGAGGAGAGACAGAAGAAGCCGTTAAATCTGCTCTGCTGCTAAGAGGATGAGAGACGGATAGAAAATTTTGGATCCTGAAACCTGCACTCAAGGGTTTTTTATTTTATTTTTTAAGTCATTATTTTTATTATTTATTATTTATTTTTTTCCCTCCAGAGTGCATTTGATGTCTGCGCGTCTTCAAGCGAAACATTCGACAGAAAAGGAATGCGGCTCTGTTCCGACCGGAGTCTACCTGCAATGTCTCACGCTTCAGTGCATTAAGTATAGCTTTGGGCTTTTTGTGAAGATGGAGGATGGGGGGGCGGGGGGGGGGGGGAGGAAGAAGGTCGTGAGTGTACTGTACAGAAGAGAAAACAAAAACCAACCCAAAATAGTCAAAAACAAAGAAACATCCAAGTGACGTGGAGCAGAGCAGGAGGAGGGAGAGCCTGAGAGAGATTGATTTGATTTGATTCGAAGGAGTACAAGGTAATCCATGCTCGAACCGAACCGAAGGCGTAAAGATGTGTTAGTCTGCCACTTCTCTTTTTTCTGCTCTTCCATTTGCAAAGTGCCTTTTACCTTTAAATGACATTATCTGTGCCGGTAGTCGGGCGGGAAAGTGACTTTGCCACTTTATGCCTCGAAATTCACTTAAGGATCCCGCAGCCTCAGTGAAATATTGGAAAACATAATGTATTTCTCGATGCCGAAGTGGGCTTGATCAGGTTTTGCCAAACATAATTTACTTGATGGCCCCGGGATAGAAGTAATTCATCTTACAAATAAAAAAATCGGTGCACGGACACAATGAAACACGCCGCCGCTCGGCAAATGCAATCAGCGTCGTCGCGGAGAAACCTTTTCACACGGACGACGCACGCACGCGCGAGCGGGAGTTTAACGGTGTCAGGATACATAATGGGGCTGTTTGTGGCTTTCTGTTTATTTTTTCTTAAACACGAGAGAAAATACAATACTCAAATATTTTTCCAGGCGTAATTATGGCCTTTAGCTAAAAATACACTGATCTTATACATATAAAATATATACGTAGTGCATGTTTAATTATAAAAGGCAAGGACTTTAACATTTCCTTGCAATGACAAACAACAATAACACCAACAACAACAACAACAACAAAGCAGAAGAGTCAGTTTACGACTGTTGGATTGCAACAAGAAATGTTTGTGCAGTTTTTTGTATCTTGCAAACAGTAAGAGTCGTTAATAAAAAATCTAGACAAGTAGCTTTGTTTGATAAGACAAATTGTGTTGCAAACAAACAAACAAACAAGCAAAAAGGAGCTTGCGATGTTGCACAGAAACCATAAAGCGCACACAGCTGTGTATCAAAGACATTTCAGCTTTAACTCGTTAGAAAACACTGACACCAGAGTCTCCTTCCACAAATACATAACACTTCACCATTATACACTATGTCCCTGTGAGCCCGCTGTTACTATGGAAACATACATTAAAAGCACATCTTCTGACCAATCAGACTTGTAAATCAGTGCACGGAGATTAAACGGTAAAACGCTGAAGTGTTGTACGCTACGGTTGGCGAGCGCGCAGGATGACGCCCGAGTAGCTCCGCAACTTAGCCGTTTTCACTCCCATTGAGATAAAAGATGTTTTTGTTGTTATTACACAGCGATTAACCCCAAAATGAGAACAGTAGACAGATGTTTGGCACCGCTAAAGAGCGCCTCCGTATAAGATATAACATGTCCGACTTCCCATGTCGGGATGAATTAAAAAACCCGGCAATCATCAGGACGCGCACTCTGGATGAACTCCGAGAGGGAAAAAAAACACCCAATTTCTCTCCTTTTCCCAATTCCCAGTGTAATTACACAACCTGTTGAGTGTTGTCCCTGAAACACGGCAACTCACTGGAGAACTAATGAAACTCTGGCCTGGACTGGGAGAAATTGCCCGTATAACCTATAGGCAAGGTGCCCTTGTGAGGGTTTTTTTTTTTTTCACTTTTTCTTGGAAGAGTGTAGAAAAGGAGGAAATCACAGTGTGCCAGGATCAGAATCAGGCACCTTCCAGTGCAGGAAACATAATGGCTGTTAGAATGATATATAAGTTCATGAACAGTTTCTTTTGAGCATCTAATAGAGTCACTGATGATTCTGTAGATGAGAGAATTAAAATCTGAGTGAAAAATAAATGAACGAATCGGGGAACCTACAGTACCTTTCACCTTCTACTCTCTGGGGCGCTAAACTGGACTGTCTGTTTCCTCAAGGCTAGAAGACTGCTGGGAATCAGATAAAAAAGATACAACTCCAACACACAAACCCACGGACGGCCATGTTGGGTTTAGTTTTCTGCTATAGGGCACAAAACTCAATAAACCTCTTTACAGAACGTCCTACTGCTCTATCCTCAATTTTCCAGATTACAGAAACACCTCGGCACACAAACCTTGCAAATTTTCACCTTAAGACCTAAAATTCTGCAGGAGGTTTACCTTGGCATATGAAGCATTTTCGGCACAAGAGCGACTGAGCCGTTTAATGATCAACGTAAACTAAACACTGAGTTCTGTATGTTGTTCTTATATGATGAAATTTTCACATTTCATTTGCTAATAATTTCATCTTTCTCAGATTACTTGTTTTTTATTGTACTATTGTTTGTTTGTTTATAATAATAATAATAATAATAATAATAATAATAATAATAATAATAATAATAATACATTTATTTAAGTAAATACCCAACAGTTCTTATTTTGCCTGCATTTATTACACTATTGTGCTTCATGCTATCTAACATTTATAGTATTTATCCGAATCCCTCTCTAACCCCTGATCAAGGGCACTACTCGGTGTGCGGAACAAGGGATCGTACACCCTACATAGTGCACTAGCTTTCCATTTAACACTATTTGGGATTCGACCCCAGAACCCGGAAGTTAACGGAGCTGATATTCTAAAGTGTAATAAGTGTAAATCTGCAGTAAACATGGTGAGTTTCTCAGGACTGAACACCTCCTCCATGGTTTATTCTCTTTACGATTTGGCTACAGAGAACCGCTCAGAGTTTAACACGACTCTCACCTCCTGTCAATAATCACTGACCGTCGCTCGCTTGTAAGGATCCAAGTCCTGAGGTAGTGGCCTAAGCACTGGTCTGAAAAAGTGATCAGAAGTAGTGAACTGTGGAAGTGATATGTGGAGAGTCTGTACCTGATGAGGCTGCGTGTAGCGTCCTGGTCTCGGGCTGTAACGGTTCCGACGACGGTGTTAATGGCGGCGTTTTCATGCACCTCGAACACATAAGTGGACTTTGTAAAGACGGGCGGCTCGTCCGCGTCCTCGATGATGACTTTGATCGTCGTTTGGTCCATGAACGGGGCTCCGGTCGCCGAAGGTCGAATGTTTGTCGCCACCACCGTGAGGTTGTAAAAGTTTTTGCTTTCGTAGTCCAGAGCCTGAGAAGTGATAGAGGAAAGACACAGAAAGAGAGAGAGAGAGAAATCTGTTTTCACTAATGAGTAGAGCAGCGGTGATGGATGGAAGCTCACGGGGTCTACAGGTCACGCTGATCCACAGCATGAGGGACGACACGGCCGCTAACGCAATAACGGCGAGCAACAAAAATGTTATTTAGTGGCAATAATGGCGCTCTCACCTGAAGCGTAGGAAGTGTTATTAATTTGTGCGCTGAGACGGCATCTGTTTGGGATTTAGATGAGCCTGCAAATAAGGTTAATCTAATGCAATCACAACAATCACATTGCAAATTGTTAAGCAATCACCAAAAATATCATTTGTATGTTTGTGCTTGCTGAAAACAAAATTACGTTGGCCCACAAAACCATGACGTTAACGTGGTTAATGTGTTCTCGGAGGCAGCCAGCCATTGGAGGAGGATCCCCTAATAGCAATTTGCTGATGATTTACGATGATTATCAGAACAGATGAATATTTGTAAATATGATGAAAGGAACAGGAGCCTCTTTCTTATTTATTTATTTATTTGTTTGTTTATTTGTTTGTTTGTCTGATTATTGAACAGTCTCCTCAGTATTCACAATGTGTAAAACTCTCAGCCTGACACACTCACCTCTGCTCTCTGCTGTAATACAGTACGGTGGGTTCGAGCCTCTGCTCCACTCCATAAGAACTCTGAGAATAATTTATAGCAACTGATTTAATTTGCACTAAGCATTCTGCCTCGCAGTCTCGTACTCTCTCTCTTTGGATTTTAGAGGAAGACCTGAGTGTAGTTACGAAAGACGCGCACAGAGTCGTTTAGGGTACGAGGCTCTGTACTGTAGCTACCGCGTAATCCATGCTCTTAGCTACAGTTTGTCTTCATTACGCTCACATCGTCCAATCAGCTAAACGAGTCATAGCATGACATCTTTAACTGTAGCCTGCTTTCCTTCCACGCTAGCAACAGTATTCCAGGAAGTCCGTCCAACATTAATGGAAGGAGTCTCCAGTGTCATTGCTTTGTAACGGTTATACTTGTTTTGTTTTGTTTTAGCATCTGGACAAGTTGTTGTTGTATTTTGTCTTATTCATTCCATGAGGAGGAAGAATAGATGCTGCTGAGGGGGAGTGACTGTTGAAATCTGCCCCAACGTCCAGTACAGGAAGTAACCGAATGACCCCATCACACTGATCGACATTCACACTACAGTACACCCGAAAAAAAAATTATGAACGCATTATGAACCTGTACATGGAGTTCTCACAGCGCCCTCTACAGGCTCGTGCTATGACCTGGGTAGGTTCAGGACATGTTGTAGAAGGCCGTGTTAAGTTCACGTTACGTTCTTCTGGTGCTGACCTGGTTTATGGTGCGCATGCAGCAGGTTATCACACTATCACGTCATGATGACAAGCACTGGACGTGTCGCAGTATTAATAACGAGCACCTGGTAGGAGTAAGGCAATGATCTCATCGGACCTGGCGAGAACATGATCGTGTGCATGATGGGAAATTAGTGACAACATGACAGAGGCGTAGAGAACCGGACAGGGACGCGGCTAGGAAGTAGATGAACCTGATGAATCCCCCCCCCCCCCCCCCCACACTCCTACTTCACGGCCTCCATCAGAGTGTCCCAGGTGGCTAAGATCAGATAAACAGGTCTACATGTCATCCTTTAACAAAGTAGTAATTGTTGATCGATAATACAGAACGAGGTATAATAGGAGTGAAACACTTCAGGATGTGCCACTATACAGAATGAAAACAGCCCATCTTTACGGTGGCGATAGGTGGCTCTGCTCAGTGAAACCCCTCCAGACTGGTATCTGTCCGGCCCTCAAGGGAAAAAAATGAAATAAAATAAATAAATAAAAAATAGAAATAGTTTGTTGACCAAACCGAGCTCGGGTAAAATGCGCACACTCGGCGACACTAGCAGTTTCCTCCTTCTTTCTCCTTTCTTCATACCTCTGAAAGTGATGACTAAGAGACGCATTATTGTATTCCCTACATCAGGAAGGTGCTTGATCATGCAGTTTACCACATTTTTCAGAGCGTTTCAACAAGCCCCTGTGCTCCGTGGCGCTCTTCCATTTGGGGAGAGTAGCATCGCGGCCTGCTATTCTTCAATAATAATTCGTGCCTTTTGATCCAGTGCACCGAGTCAGCCATACTTCTGGTGCATTATTTCATTATGCCTGTATGAGGGGGCTAAATACAGCTGTCACTTGACCCACATCGTTCCACACAAACCACCGCTCGCTTTTTTCGGATCGATTTTTTTTTTCATCCCTCTGGATGATGCTAAAGTGTCTGGAGTGTGTGAAAGTGTGTGGAGGCTGTACGCCATGCTCAAGTCCTGAAGCACATGTACGACATTTCATTTTTCGGAGCATAAGTTTGAGTGTGTGACTGCAACAGCCCGGGGGGGTGGGGGGGTGTGTGTGTGAGGGTGAATGCTCACGTATCTCGAATGCAAAAACTTCCTGCAGAATAATTTCCACTCCAAGTTTAAAGCAGGGATTTGTCTTTTTTTTTTTTTTCGTGACCTCTACTCTGGCGGCTAAACTGAAATTATAATGAAAAACAACACAACGTCACAAATGTATCTCGCACCCTGATCCAATCAACAACATGTAACTAAAAAGCCTTTGATCTGAAAAGGGGTGGAGCTAACATTGGATGATTCTGTTATATTTGGGGGCGGAGCTAGTTTCTGGATGTAATGAAGAAAGTAACCATAAAAACAGATGGAGTCTGCTCAGGAAGATTAGTACGGTCCCCGAGTCGAGCTTAGAGGTTCAGGTTTTTGTCCCAGTTGTTTATTTTGACATATCTTACGGCTTTCCTGCTATTTAGAAATAAAGAGACAGTCCGTGGCTTCCTGTCCATTGTGATACAACATAACAGGAGGATTTGAGATATTTAATTCATTTCTTTTTTTAAATCACGCTCCAGGGATTCAGGGATTAAATCGCTCCGGAGCGAACTGATGTGTTCACGAAAAGATCCAGAAGCTGAACCGCCATGAACACAGAAGGTGGTGTTTCTCCGCTCGTCTCTCCGCTTGTCTCTCTCTCCTGAACTCCACGTGAGTCTGGAGGTGAGGAGGATGTTGTTTGTCTCGCTCTCACAAGGTGCCATCCATCATACGATTAGTGATGCAGGCGACGGGATCCAAGCCGAGTGCAGAGGCACGCGGAGACTAACAGCCGAATTTTCTTTCCAAATGTCACACAAACGAGCCTCTGTCTGTCTTCTGTCTCTTTGTTCTTGTTGTTGTTGACCTCTAACCACAGACCTAAAGCACTGTGCCGCTAAATTCTGGATTCTGATTGGCCAGAAGATGGTGTTTAAGTTTCCGTAAAACAAGAGTTTATGTTAAAGCGCTTCGGAGCAGTGATGTGGACATTACAGCACGAAATGATCGCAGGAATGTACAGTGAAATGATTTATTTTTCCATATCCCAGTTAGGAAGCTGAGGTCAGAGCGCAGTGTCAGAGCGCAGGGTCAGACAGGTTACAGCGCCCCCTGGGGTCAGAGCGCAGGGTCAGACAGGATACAGCGCCGTCTGGAGCAGATAGGGTTAAGGGCTATGCTCAGTGGCAACCTGGCGGTGCTGGGGCTCGAACCCCCGACCTTCTGTTCAGCAACGCAGTAACCCACAGGGCCACCACTGCCCTTAGAATTTCTTGTCAAACTGGTGTGGTGTAAAGGGAATAAAACACTTACTGAAGTGCTGTTTTCATACCACTTATCCTGTGTAGAGTCACAGGTGCGTCCTAGTTGGGCGCCGACCCATTAAAACCACACACACACACACACACACACAGACAGAGTGATACACACACACACACACACACACACACAGAGCAGAGGTGATATTCGAACCCCCAACCCTGGAGGTGCGAGACAACTGGGCCAACCACTAAACCAACGTGGTGTTCAAGATAAAACATCAGGATGAGTTGAAGGTAAATTGTAAATGCATGGGTCACTACTGCTTTCTAGGAATGATCAAAGGAAGGAGGAGAGGGAGGAGAAACTGGACTTGAACCAAACAGTATAATATTATTAGTTAGTAAGTTGTAGTTAGGAAGTTAACATCTCTGTTTCTGCTTTTACATTTCATTTTTCACTATGTGTAATACTGTGTATAGAAAAAAAAAAACATCAATTTAAAAATAGTTTATCCTCCAACGATGACGAATGCAAACTTTTAAACTTGTTGATATGCAATAATAATATATAATACAACCATCTTAATAAAGGGAAAATAAAAATAACCTAAGCATTAACCTTGTAAAACTGGAGTGTTTGTGTAACATACGAATTATGTTTGTATTTTGTATTTGAGTTTTTTTTTTTTTCTCCAGCCCCTGGATCTGCATATGGACGAGACATTGTATGGAAATGCACAGGGCCCGTGCTGCGGATTAGAGGACGCTGAAGTGCTCTTATCTCTCAAGGACATCTCCTTCCCAGCGCTGTCTCCGTGTATAATTTGCGAGCGAGTAACATGACTAAAACATGTGGCGCTTTATTAGATACGCCGTCTGCTCTTTGATATTCAGGCAAACTGAATATGGAGATTATGTGCATATTAAATGCGAGCGCTGTTTGCGCGGAAGCATTTGGTGCACAAATAAGGTGTGTTGTAAAATATTAGATGACGACTCGTACGCCTCGAAAAAGACACTTATTAGAAACGTCTGAAACTATTCCGCTGGAATAATGAATTTACGTTTGACGGATTCCACTGAGGCTGCATTGGTGGCTAATCAAATAGATGAGGACTAACAAAGGACACTCGGCGGACAGGAGGACGTTTAAAGGACGTCCTTGTCAGACGTTAATGGGACGACGTACTGTATAATGGAAGTCTAAGGGCACACGCTGAACGCCAACGAACAATTTCTATGAACAAATTAAACAGAGCTTTATCAGATCTCTCATGCATTTTTCAACAGGAGACCTTGCCGATATAGTTATGAATTCATTCTTTTTACTTTTATTAATTAATCAATTTATTCCTTTATTTTTATTTTTAAAGAAGGAACATTTTCAAGCTCTGATGGCGCATGAATACAAGAAAAAACCTTCATTGCTCGAGTGTCAGAAGTTCAGATTACTTTGCTACGACTTTCTCACATCTGTTACGGATATAATTTAATTACATTTCAACATAAACATAAAGACATAAACACATTCCTCACTGATTACACACACACACACACACACACACACACACACACACACACATATCTTGTCTTGTTATCAAGTTGTATCAATTTGTTCATGTAGCACCTTTAATACATACCTTTAATTTGTGCAGGAAAAATTATCAGTAATTTCCACTTAATTACACTCACTGGCCACTTAATTAGGTACACCTTATTACTGGATTGGACCCCGTTGTTCCTTTAGATCTGCTTTAATTCTTTGTTGCATTGATTCAAGAAGGTGCTGGAAACGTTCCTCAGAGATTTTGGTCCATACTGACACGATGGTCGCTGCAGATTTGTCCACGATGCAAATCTCCCGGAACAGCACCACGGTCCCGAAGGTGCTCTGCTGGAGTGAGATCAGGCGACTGTGGAGGCCGTGTGAGTCCAGTGACCCCGCTGTCATGTTCACGAAACCAGTGTGAGGTGATTTTAGCTTTGTGACACGGAGCGTTATCCTGCGCTCAGAAAGGGACGTGGTCCCGGGTGTTTAAACGCTCTACAGCAGATCTCAGGTGTAACGAGATGTTATTCCAGTCCCTGTTGCCTCTCTATCAGCTCGAACCAGTCTGGCCGTTCTCCCCTGACCTCTGACCTCAGGCATCGACGAGGCATTTTCACCCAGAGAACTGCCTTCACTGGGAATTTTCTCTGTTTCACACCATTCAGTGTAGAGATGTGTGTGTGTGTGTGTGTGTGTGTGTGTGTGTGTGTGTGTGTGTGTGTGTGTGTGTGTGTGTGTGTGTGTGTGTGTGAGAATCTCAATAGATCAGCAGTTTTGGAAACACTCAGACCGGCCCGTCTGGTACCGACAACCACAGCACGCTCAGAGACACTGACATCACCTTTTTCCTCGTTCTGTTGCTCAGTTTGAACTCCAGCAGATCATCATGACCTGGTCTACCAGTTGCTGCCGTGTGATTGGCTGATCAGATGTTTGCGTTAACAAGCAGTTGAACAGGTGTACCTAATTAAGTGGCCGGTGAGTATACAGGATGCACATTTGAGCTGTTACAGTACTACATATCTTCTGAACAATCAGATTCAAGACTTCAGCATCACTGTAGGAAAAATGTACTTCAGCCCATCCGATACCATGTGCACGTCTTATCTTATTATATTATAGTTTTGCACTTTGGACTTTGTTTGTTTTTATTATACATAGTTAGATAGAATTAAAAAAAAAATACATTTCAGACTAAACATTTGATTTTTAAAATCGTCTTATTTGTGATGTTTCTTTTCTACAGTAAGGGGAATGAAATGACTCTGACCTTCTTCAGCGTGAGGATTCCCTCCTGAGTCTGAGAGTCAGTCGCGATCTCGAACACGTCCTTCTCGTCTCCCGCGATGATGCTGTACGTTGATTTTGCGTTTTCTCCGATGTCTCGGTCGTTCGCTTTCACTCGGCCGCCGGGTTTTCCGATGCCAAGGTCTTCTGAGATGGTGAACTCGTACGAGCCTGCGAGGCCAAAGCACGAGATTTCATGGAAACTGACATTTTCTATCAGCTCTACTGAACAGAACGGAGGATCTTTTTACCTTTTGAAAATTTGGGTGGGTTATCGTTGATGTCCGTCAGCGTCACTGTGACTGTGGTGGTCCCGGATAATCCCCCCATGTGACCACCCATGTCTTTAGCCTGAATGACCACCAGATAATCCTCCCTCATCTCGCGATCCATCCCGGCCAGGGCGACTTTAATGATTGCTGGAATTACAAAAAAAAAAAAAAAAAAAAAAAAGATTAATAACTTAATAAACTTAATGGGATTAGTTTCATTTAGGTGAACTAGCAGCGAATGTAAGAGAAACCCTCCATAGATGTGATGTGCTGGTGATTCAGTACATTCAGGTGGTCATGTGACTTCATTTTATCTCCACATAACGTTGCTGAGTCTCGACCTGAGCGACTGAAGCGGCCCCAGATCATAACACTGTCTCCAGAGGCTTGTACAGTGGACACTATGCATGATGGGAGCATCGCTTCATGCGCTTCCCTTCTCACCCTGACACGCCCGTCACTCTGGAACAGACTCAGTCTTTCATCATTTCTATCATTTCTATCCTGAAGACTTTCAGTTACTGCGTCATCTCTGACTGCTACAAAACACTGACACTGGAGACTCCTTCCATACGTCGCACTGCATAAACTTGTTCCTTACATCTTTCTAATACTGTGGCTAATTGAGCTGTTACTATAGAAACAACAGTGTATCAGAATGAGCCTTCAGTGCTGACGGAGCTGCTGTTCTAGCGAATTCATTTATCCTTTAAGACCATCTGACCAGCCGGAATGCAGAGAAGATAAAAAAAAGAAAAAATTTGAGAAGTAATAAGAAAGAAAGAAAAGCTTTTGTTTACATGACCTTCAGTGGATTTGAGCTTCAGTGAGGATTTTTTTTTTTTTCGCAGCCAGAAACACACTCTTGCATCAGCTTTTAATAAATAATAAAAATAAAACAATCGACAATGAACTTTTTAGGTACTGCTTTATAAATGATCTTGTTCTCTTTAAACGAGCAAATATCTCATCATGAACGTAAGAAGAAATTACCCGCAAGCCCTGCTGATCATCCAGCCAGAAACTTGTTAGTGCAAGTTAAAAAAAGGGCAAGTGAGGAGGGAAAAAAATGGACTAAAAGGAAATCATTGAGATAATTGGCCGACTGGGTCAATCCTATTTTGAAAGGTATACGGAGCAGATAGACATCGATTCCCACTTCGGCTCTGCGGAGTTCCGTCGGGATTTGGACTTAGTAAGAAGAACGGTAATGGGAGAAGCAGATCGTTAGCTTCTAATTCAAAGGGAAGCTTCTCAGGTTTTCATTTTCGAGGCAATATCGAGACCGTTGTACAATTAGAGCTGTGAATATACACTGCAGATTAACTTCAGCTCTACACAATGACTCTTAACGACGCATTCCTGAACAGTTTACTGGAGTGCCGCGGCACACGCACACACACACGCACACACACATGCACACACACACATGCACACACACACGAACGCGCATAATTATTTCAAAACCACGAAAAGAAAACATGATACCTAAACATCTAGTCACTCTCCATACAACGTGTCCTGTACAGGGTAGCGGGACGCCTGGAGCCTATCCCAGGGCACGGGGCGGGGTACAGTACAGACAGGGTGACGATCCATCGCAGGGCACACGCGCGCACACACACACACACACACACACACACACTACAGGCACTTTCAGAACTCCAAGTCTACTCTGGATGTCTTTGGACTGTTGGAGGAAACCATAGGAAACACACACACACACACAGACAAGAGGCGGGAATCGAACCCTTAACCTTGGTGGGTTTCCTCTGGGTACTCCGGTTTCCTCCCACAGTCTAAAGTCATGTAGGTTCGGCTGATTGGCGTTCCCACATTGGCCATAGTGTGTGAATGAGCGGGTGTGTGTATGTGTGTGTGTGCCCTGTCCAGGCCCTATGCCCCAAGTCTCCCTGCGACCCTGAATACTGGATTAATGATTTGATGATCTTTGATTTTTGATCACATTTGATGATGATGATTTATGATTTTATAATGATAAATTAATTTGTTTTGATTATTGATTCTGTGATTCTTTTTTTCAAATGTTGATGCATTTTTATTGATTGATTGATCAATAAAAATGCATCAACATCAATAGTAACGCAGTGTAAGGATCTACCCAATGACCTAAACTTCAAAGCACTTTTTTTTAAGTTGCTCTGGATAAGAGAGTCTGCCGCATACCTAAATGTAAATGTCCAACACAGTACTAAACCCTGGAAGGGTAGAACTCATCCCTCAACCCAGAGATCACTTAAATGCTTTGTGACGTTATATGGTAAACAATAGAAATCAGAGCTATGTTTAATAGTGAAAGTAAGAGCACCCCCCCATACCCCCCCATACCCCCCCCCCCCCACACACACACACACACACAGTGTGGTGAGAACTCACAAGATTGGGACTAAACAGCTGTGTGTCCAGAAGAAAACCACTAGTTAGTGATCTAGGGAGCATTAGGACCTGACGTTGGAGCGAAGGAAAAAGGTCATGTGACCTGATGAGTCCAGATTGAGCCTATTCCAGAGCGACTGATAATGAAATGTGGACATTCTGTTACTGTAGCTTGCAGATTTTTTATGGACATGCGTTTGACTTCCTCATTCAATTCAATTCAATTCAATTTTATTTCTATAGCGCTTTTAACAATGGTCATTGTCTCAAAGCAGCTTCACAGAAATTAAAAGAAAATGTCATATCTAAGTCAAGATCTGTGCCCAGAAAATGTGCTGATAAAAACAATGAGGATTCATCAGGTTGGTTGTTTCTTCATTTTTAAGTCGAGTTTAAAACCAACCAAATGTACATCAAAGCAAAATTAATTATAAGCCTATAAAATTAATATACACAGCAATATAAGATTAAGATTCAATTATCTGTCACATGGCGGTTGTCAGCGCACAGGGGGGTCAGCCAGGATACAGCGCCCCCTGGAGGAGACAGGGTTAAGGGTCTTGATTAAGGGCTCAACTGTGGAGGCCTGGCAGGCCTGAGCCACCACTGACCTTTACCCCCAAGCAAGGTGAGACACCAAAACACCTGGCAACCCTGTTTTTATCTATCGATATCTTCAAACCCCCAGTACAGTGGCGCAGTGACTTGCACTGTTTCCGGTTTCCTTCCCACAGTCCAAAGACACATGCTGCAGACCAACTGGTGTTTCCAAATTGCCCGTGTGTGTGTGTGTGTGTGTGTGTGTGTGTGTGTGTGTGTGTGTGTGTGTGTGTGTGCACCTGTGATTTGAAAGAGTTTGGGGTCCCCAGTCATGTACGTGTTTTCCCCTTCCAGCCTGACTGTTGACATGAAGTCATAGGACACCGCGGCCGCAGCGTGAGACAGATACGTATATATATACAGTAGATACAGATAGATATAAAGCTTTATAATTCTGTCCATCATTTCAGTTTCAGCAAATCTGCGCCAAAGCTACCGCAGTAGCCCCAGACTGAAGAACCTGCCATACTCATTGAAATCTCCCATTTCTCCTATTTAAACCCCAGACATTAAGGGTTTGTAATGCACACTGGTGAGTCACAGAACTCTGCCGTGTGATAGCTGAAAGGAATAAAGCGCATCCTGAGCTGTATGTAATCCATTCAGACAAGAAGAAGACCTGTAGCAGCATCACATGAAAAGAAAGCTGGCTATATCAAACCAGATTACGGGAAAAGACGCCTTTGATCTTTTCTTTTTCTTTCCTCTCTCCTTTCAAAGTCTTATAGCTTTCAACCATGAAAAAAAAGAAAATAAAACCTTCAGAGTAATAGCTGTTAGTCGAAGGTCCGTGTACACTGCATATATTTAATTCATGTTCTGAAATGAAAATGGGGAAACAAAGAAACAAGGTTTCTGCTTCTTTTTATTTTTTTATACACTAGAAATTCATTTTTTTTTCTGGGAAATAATTCAATAAACATTGACTTATTTTTAAATTGTTGCAATGGAAAATAAACATCGAATTTAATTAAAATAGCATGAGGAAGTGTCCAGCGTTCTCTGGGTTTTAATATAAAAGATCTGATTTAAAAAAATAAATAAATAAATAAATAAATAAATAAATAAACTTTCCTCGTATTCGAGCAAGATCCCAGTGAACATAAAATCAGCCGAGGTAACAGACGAGCTAAATGGACGTCCTGCAGAGCCGGGCCATTCTGAGCATCTGCTAGGTCACTATGACAAAGTCAGACTGTGAGATTTTAGACTTTATTAAGACGTGAAAATGCATGCAGCGGGTCAGAGAGCCTGAGTGGGTGTAAAACGTTTGTTTTTTTTTTTAGAGAGATGAGCACGCGTGGACACGTGCAGGCTGATGAGCGGGTCGTCTTAAAAACTAATGACTACTGTGAGCAAAAATGACCAAAATATGCATAATATGCATGAATTCACATTGATACGAGGGAACGCATTTGCACCGTCGCGTGAGCAGATAAAGATCTGTAACGTTATCTGACATCGGCGAGATTACATTAGAGGTTCTGAATGGAGGTTTCTATTCATTTCCAGTTGGGCTTGGGCTGTTGTGAGGGTTTTTTACTGATGCAAGTATTAAAATCACAACCTCTTTCGATAAATTTACAAATAAGTCAATTGACCAATCAGAATCCAGTATTCCTCATTGGGTGATGTGGTGTTCAAAACATGAATGTACGGGATTATTGAGAAACATTCTGACGGGCAATACGCCACATTTCTAATTACAGTTTCTGTTTAATTAATACTGCAAACTGAAAAAGCAAAAATGTTCAGATATTTAAGGTCATATAGGAATTGTGTCACGGGATACAAACAAACAAACAAACATTCAAAAACACACTTTCTCACTTAATAACTTCAATAATAATCCAGCGCTTATCCTGTACACAGGGTCGCGGGGGCCTGGGGCCTATTCCAGGGGAATGAGGGGGAACGAGGGGTACACCCTGAGGTACACCCTGGATGGGGTGCCAATCCATTACAGGGCACAGAAGCTCACGATTACTCACACACTACTGGCAATTTGGAAACAGCAATCAGCCCAATAGTCATGTCTGATTGTGGGAGGAAACCAGAGAACCCGGAGGAAACCCACCAAGCACGGGGAGAACATGAAAACTCCATGCACACAGAACTGAGGCGGGAATCAAACCCTGACACATTACGCTACTGTGCCGCCAACAAACAAACATTTAACATTAATTAAAGAAAAGGTTTAACCTGCTCATGTATCTGTTTCTAAAACCAGAACACAGACTGTAGTGATGCTTTACTTTCAGCCTGTATGTTTAATTGCATCATATTTAATTGCTTAATTATGAAAATGAATTCTCAGTCATCATCACAGACTGGAGAAGCCACAAACATTCATTTCCATACAGACATTTGTACTTTTTTTTTCCTTTCTTTCTTTGTCAACAATTAAGCAGGCAGCGATCAGCCCGAGCGTGATGATGTTTACTTATTCATCGTCCGCATCTCATTTCCTGCGTAGTGCTGAAAGTGTCAAATGGATCCTAATGGCTGTTTTCCCTTTACCTTTTACTTTTCATTAACATTCATTAAAACATCTGGCTCAGTCGAATGAGCCATCTGTATGCGCTGAGTAATCACACAAACACACAACTCCTCTCCCTCGACTGCACAGGAAGTAAAAAAAAAATTCTACGTTTAAGAACGCGTAGGAAACTTAAATAAAAAATTTAAATAAATAAAAGAATTAATAACTAGATAAACACAACAATGCAGATTTAGCGATTAAACCCAATCTGGACAGACACAGGCCTTGTTTATCTTGTGTCTAGTTTCTAAACGACGTGTTGTACATTTCCACATTTCCATCTCATTGCTTATTAATTTCATTTCACAATTATTTAATCATATCACTCACAGACGCTGTTAACACGTCGCCTGAAAATGCAATTAGGATTAAAAAAGGAAAAAGGGAAACAATGTGAAGGTTGAAATGAAGCAGACCGCAGATGGGACTGGAAGCTCCGTCAAATCAAGCGCGCTTCGTTCACACCTCATTGCAGTTTCACGTCCTTTTTTAATTTACTTGTAAGATTTTTATTATTTTTAGTTTTTTTGCCCTTCAGATCAAACAATGACCGAGCACAAGAGGATAAGCAGCGTACACATATGGAGCATTATCATTAACAAGCCTCATTATGTGAGAAAGAAAAAAAAATTCTGATCAGATTAAAATCAGATAATTACAGTACATTTACATAAAGCATTCATGACCATCTGGACTTTGTTGAGAAGTGTGTGAAAGTGTAAAAGAAAGAAAAAAGAAAAAAAAAAAAACGCAGCCACTCACCGGTGTTTTGATCAATGGAGAAATACGGCTGTCCTTCCAAAATGCTGTACACCAGTTTGGCGCTGTTTCCGTACACCGGATCGTCTGCGTCCGTGGCTGTGACCCGCGTCACCGAAGTCCCTGCACATGGCAATTAAACAGAAGGAAAAAATAATAAACCTCAAAATAAGAAACTGTTAATCACTTCTCTGTATTTGTAAACTAGTTACTCGTACATAAATAAACCTGAATTTTAGATTTATGGAAATGATTGTCATAGCGATCGCATAATTATTTAAGCTCATCACGAGTGAATGTTACATTCTGCTGGTTTCCTTTTTAAAAATTCATGTGCATCTGGATAAATCTGTGCAGCTGAGAAACATGAAAATCAAAGGAAAAAGGGGAAAAAATATGATAACTTCATGAAAAGAATTCACACAACAACCAACCAAATAGAACACAAACAAAAACAAACTGAACAAGCAAAAACAAAGACAGCCGACAACCAAACAATCAAAAAAAAGCAAATAAACAAAGGGAATAGGCAACCAAACATCTAACCAATCAGTTAATTAAACAAGAAACAACAGAAAGCCACAAACAAGTCAAAGAAAGCTGCTAACAAACCAACCAAACGACCAAACAAATAACAAACCAATCAACTAACCAACCAAACTAATTAACCAGACAACCATGTAAACAAGTAAACAACCAACCATTATTACAAAGCAACCATCCAAACAATTAATCAAACAAACAAATAATTAACAAACTAACCAAACAACCTGCCAATTAACCATTTAACCAAACAACCAACCAAAAACAAAAACAAATAGCCAACCAAATTTTCAAACAAACAAACAAACAGAACAAAACAAAGGAAGCAGACAACAAACCAACTGAAATAACAAATAAAATACATTAAAAAAAGAAAGATAATTAGCCACCAAACAATTAACCAATCAATTAAAAACTAATAAACAGGAAAAACAAGGAGACCAGCCAGTCAACTAAGCAACCCGACAAATAACCAACCAAACAAAATCAAAGATAAAAAGAAAATATATTTTCAAAACCAGCAACAACAAAAACAAGAAGCAAAAACAGCAAGGCGAAAACAAACAGTAAAGCCAAACATAAAGAGGCCCAACCAATCAGAACAACAAGTAAACCAACAAACAAATATAAATTAACAGTTGATCATTTGAAACAGTACAGAAGTCTGTGAAACATTGATAATGTGTTTTAAAAATAAACAAATAAATGAAGCAAATGAACAATAATGAGAAATAATAAGAAGCAACATAAAATACATATAAAAATACAAACAACAACAAACAACAGCAAACGACGGCAAACATTTTTAACTGAGTTTATGGTCTAGCATTTAAACCATGAGTTTGAGGCTAAAAGTCTGAGCGTATGAACAGGGGGCGCTGCCTGACCCGCCAACATCCCCGAACATCCCCTTTGTAAAACAGAAAACGCCTCCGTATCAGTCGCAGTACCCGTATCACCTTTAAAGTGGATTTCATGTGTTAAACTGAACCAGAAACACCAATACAATCCCGTCCTGTGTTGTTCTCTGATGTGTGTGATGATGAAGTCGTGGCAAGCTAATGCTAATGCTAGCATGTGGTGTGACGGTGCAGATGGTGCAGTAATTGTTTGTAAAGTAGCTTCTGACAGCTCGGCTAAGAAGCTGAACAGCGGCGAGGAGGGAGCAGAGCTACTGCAGTGAGGATCACCTCCTAAGCGCGTGTGTGTGTGTGTGTGTGTGTGTGTGTGTGTGTGTGTGTGGCTCAGAGGCAGTTGGTCTTTCTTTCTGGTTCCTGCATTATTTAGTCGGCTCTTTATGGTGCTGGAGAGGATCAGTGTGCAGCAGAGTTTCTGTACTGATGCGTCGCCTCTGTCTGATTATTAACTCACACACTCGGTTACAAAGCGAACCGTCAGACTCCGAGCACACAGAGGATAAAACACCCCGTCTCCCCACCCCTCCACCGTCTCATTTACTCTTAGTGTAAGTGTTTTATTCCTCGTACACCACATCAACCCACTGCTTACAATCATTACTAGGTAAATAATAGACACATTGAACACTCGCCTTCTGTTCAGAGTTACACTGCGTGTTAATGAAACGAGTGAGTTCCTGTTCTCACTTACACTACAGCAGCTACACACACTCGCTCCTTCACCCATCTGCACTGAATCTAACTGACTCTAAAATGATTAATAATAATAATAATAATAATAATAATAATAATAATAATAATAATAATAATAAACTGCAAGTGGTCTTGCGTTGCAAAGAGGTTTAAACTCCTCTGTCCAGAAGATGTGGAGACACTGACAGCTTCACCTCTGACCATTACAAAGCACTGACACTGGAGACTCCTTCCACTGATGTTCCGGAAACATCTCCCTCACCATATGAACAAGTGTGAATGCTGCAAATGAGCTGTTACTATAGCAACCAGTAAAAGTGCCTGAATATAAAGCTAAAGTGAATTTCAACAAACAGAACTGAAAGTGAAGGAATGTAGAAAAAAACTATTGACAAAAAAAAAAACCCAACACTTATTTTCTGGCTTTAGCACAAAACAAACAAAAACAAGCAAACAAAAAAATGATTGAGAAAAGATACATTAATTAGGATGATTTGGTCAAAAAATTATTATAATAAAATAAAAATACAAAAACAAGAAAATTAGAAAACGACTAAGGTGTTTACATACATACATGAGTAAAAACAAATAAATAAATAACATACATGAGTAAAAACAAATAAATAAATAAAACAAATTCCATTTTATATATTAATGTAAAATCATTTAGGGCACTTCACAAATAAATAAATAATGTAAATAAAAAAAAAAGAATTTAATATATTAATGTGTGGAATTTCAGATATGAATAAATTTGTGTTTTGGTTAAAAGTTAAATCAAAACGAACGTGGATGTGAAACGGGTTCAGACGTCAGCAGCTGATAATTACTCTGATTACTTCACTCTTATAGACTCTCCATTGAATGTCTATTTTTTTCCTCTCCTGACACTCCATCTGTTTTTTTTTTTTGTTTTTTTTGCAGGATGACACAATAATAGAAAACGCGTACAGAGATGATGAATAGCGAACGCGGCGTCTCGACTTCAAAACCGAGTGAGAGAAATGAATAAACGAGAAAAAAGCGTCAGCGATGTTGCACTCTGACTTCAAACCCTGCTTTATTATTGCAACCCAATTATTTCAGCCAGAGAGAGCCTGAAGTGGCCCCTTAGAGACGTGTGTGTGTGTGTGTGTGTGTGTGTGTGTGTGTGTGTGTGTGTGTGTGTGTGTCTGAAATTCGGTCAACAAACCAAACAAGGACCTTATCTTACCTGTGTGTGTTTGGAGCGCTCGTTACAGGAGGACACTAACGAATACACGATTCTTTTTTTTGCCAGTGATTGGGAAGTATGACAGGAGTCGTGTGTGTGTGTGTGTGTGTGTGTGTGTGTGTGTGTGTGTGTGTGTGTGTGTGTGTGTGTGTGTGTGTGTTTCACATGTGTCCCTCAGTCGATGCTCCTTATCACAAAGTCAAACACTTTTCTCAGCTCCTATGAGAACACACACTCCCTCGGGCCTCGCTCCCGCGCTCGCCATATGTCTGATTCATGTAAACATTAAAGCGGTGTGTTCTGTCACGTACTTGGACGAGAACATTTCCTATTGTTTACTCGTTTCTGTCCTCGTTCTGACGCAACTTAATAAAGACCTTCCAGAGAGCTGCAGGACTCCCAACACCTGGTCTGATTTCATTCTTCTTGTTGATTTGTTGTAGAAAGAAAAGTGAAAAATAGGGAGCTCATTAGCGAGCTAGCTATTAGCCTAGGAACGCATGCTAATCATATAACTGAGGTATGGCTGAACACGTCCTGGTTTCGCTAACCTGCTAATGTTATCTCCAATATGAACAGACACAACAATAAGTGTTTAAAGCTAATGTTCTTACTGTATATCTTTGAAGTTAACCTCATTAGACACAAATGAAAGAAAACGGATTATTTATTTTCAACACAATGTTTTTTTTTAAGTCCATTTAGTCAAATTTGTGTCATACGTTATAACTGAAAAAATGACAATTAGCCAGCATCGTGGAACATTTCTCTGCTAATTGCTAGCATTGTACTCGTTCAATTTTGCCAGCCGGGAATATAAACGTTTCTATGCAGCGATTGTGACGATGTTCAACAAAAAAGCAAAAGAAAAGGAAGAAAAAAAGAGAAAAAGACGATGACTATTCTGTAAAACTGTGGAGTCATTGGGGCATGAAATAAGTCTCGGCGCTCACACCAGAGTCAAATTCTCTTCTATTCCTCTGATAAAAAAAAAAGAATGAGGGATTAGAGGAGCCTTTCATTGGCCTAGCTTCAAATCAGGGCAGATTAGCTTGCCCTTGAGCGATATTTATAGAGAGTTGCCTAACTCTCCTACAACTTTAATGGTCTCTGGCTGGATCTGTCGAACGCAGGATCCTGAAATCTCGGTGGTGATGACGGGATGGATATTTCAGATAAGATAAACTTTTGTTAAGAAGCTCTGAGATGTTCGGAGATTAAACGCCGTCCAATGGTGGTAAAAACTGACTGATATCTAAGAGTCTACTGTATAAATGCCACAAAGGCATTACGGACGCTTCAGACATACTGTGCCATGTATCCATCAGTTCTGCTGTGAAGATTGTTCCAGAATAAATACACGCTGAAATGCTGTTTGTGCCTGGAGAAATGTTTAAGCTCCTTCAGAAGCAGCACAAGCGAAGTGGATCCAGCGTATTCTGTAAGCACCAGTTAACCAGAAAATAGTAAAGAAAGCCAAAGACGAGGAGAGTTTGGACTTTTGAGCTTTGGAGCCTGAGATGTTCGCTTGGGAAGGTCATGGTTTCCAAACGTCCTGTAGAGCTTCTCAGTTTATTCCCTACACATAACCCTTAGTGTACATGCCCGACATCTAGGAATTGTCAAAAAGGCAGATGATAAAAGAAAGGAAGATAAAAACATAATCAGTTAAATTCTGTATAAACACGCCTGATCACAGCCGTCTCTCCAAAACTAGTGACCAGAGGTCCAAGACCCAAACTGCTTCTAGATTCTGAAGCTTGTGTCCAGAAAAGAAAAGTGTGAGAGCCAATCAGACTGCAAACTTCTACCTTCATTTAGAAAGCTTGTGACCAGAAACGTGTACAGACTTTAGCAGATTTCTAGTAACTGCTGGATGGAGAAATAGAGACTGAAACTGGGTTTGAACTAAATATTCAGATTACCTCCAGTCTAAAGGGGAACAGAGAGAAAAATCAAATCAAATCTGCTCAGACTGCAAATTCGTAAAATCTCGTAACAATTCGTATGAGTTGTGTTAAACATTACAGCAATAACTTAGAAAAAAACAATTTCTATAGAAAAGAAATAATAAATCTACCCACGGAAACTTCAGGCTCAGACTTGGACATGAGGGTTAAATATTCTCTCTCTCTCTCTCTCTCTCTCTCTCTCTCTCTCTCTCTCCTACAATGGAGGCCAAATGTAAATTATTGTAATGTAATGAAAACAATCGTTGGTCGTGAGCTTCTGAGTCCTCCTCTACATCTCCTCCACCTGAGGTGACACACCCATGTCCAAACGATGGATGAACTGGTGGAGACCATCTCTGAAGAATCCTTCTTATTGGCTCTTGAGGAAAAGTTCCACCTCGGTAATCACCCCGTCATCGTCAAACGCCTGCCATGAAGAGGTTTCTCCAAGTGATGGGAGAGGAAGAAGGCATCGGACATTCCACAACACCCTGGTTTTGTCCTTCTAGTGGAACTACTGTATGCCACAGGTCTCATGAAGGGACTCATTTCCAGAGACATAATTTGGGCAAATATTTTCCATTTTTTCATGCGATAATCTAATTTTATGACCGCCCCTCGTAACAAAGCAGGTGATGTCACTAGTTAGTTCTCGCCTGTCTGACTGAATAGTTGGGATGATTCGAATCGGCTGGTTCCATTAACAGATGGAACAAACATGTGGCAGGACTTTGTGAAGCTGCAGTGTCCATCGCTGCACTAAAATGGTAAAAACTCTGCAATTCTCAAGTGGCTTATGAACTTCTGTGGCAAATTTATTTCTGCACATGATGTTTAGGATTAAGCAGACATGGATTGAACGAGTGACACCAGCGTATTACACACGTGTTTTGGACTCAACGCCCAGCCGGATCCAGCAGGTTCAGAAGAATTAAAGACTTTGTACTAAATAATGGTTACTGTAGAGCAATTTCACTGCATAATACATCAAATTATTCCCATTATCTTTATTGGCATTGTTTTAAAAAATTTTGAACGTCATTAAAACATTACCTTTCACCTTTCACCTTTCACACTTGGCCACGACTGTATTTATAGGAAATAATGATGAATAATGAACCCTTCAGAACCTATTCACATCATACGCGTTATTTTATTTTACATCAGAGTGTAGCAACTTGGATTCATTTGATTCAATTGAATTATTAGAGCAGTAATAACTTTATTATTTGAATGAGTAATTTTGATTATGAAAAGTCCATGACTGCATGGTTAAGGGAATATTATGAAACTCGAGACTGATTTAATAGATTGTTCTCTAACTCTGAGGCCTGGTACCAATGTAATTGGTGTGCTCATTTGAGAAATATAGTTTTACTTATATAATTGGTTCGGTGCCTCAGTCTGACGAGATAATCCTCTCCCTGTGGTACGGATATAATTGGTGCTAGCCATGTGAGGAAGTATAGAAAATTTTATTCGATATGATCGAGGTTTCTGCACCGAGTGACCGCAAAGCATTAGCATTATCTTTAGAGCCTTTAGGGATGTTGTAACGATATTTTAAATCTATGCTGGAGCTCCACATCTGTACAGTCTGGAAGATATGTACCTGTAGTTATTCAGCTCCGTGAGTCCTGAGGTTAGGAAATGTGAGGTTTAAAAATTCCTAAATTTGATGACCTTTCAATATGTTTACTCGGAAGTGGTTATCATAGTCTTATAAAATGGCACTTTTATGATCTTAAGCAGAGTCCCAACACTGCAAAAATGAAGCGAACACTGCTTAGTTTGTTTAGTCACATTTCATAGAATACCAGTAGTGAGAGTCAGCATTAACCAATCAGAAGCAAGTGGTTTTATAGCTTCTAATGATGAACTACTGGCCAGCTAGCTGTTAGGATCTTTCATTCACCAGTACTAGAATGATACAGTGGAACCTTGGATTACGAGCATAATTCAGAATTGGGCTCGTGTTCCAAAACACTCGTAAACCACGTTACTCGCAATCCGAGGTTCCACTGTATTTAAATACAAGCCAATGTTAGTCAGAAGTATATCCAAATATTAAGATGATTTTGTTACTGAACTCATCTGACTTTTTTAAATTATTATTTTACATTATTATTATTATTATTATTATTATTATTATTTTACATTATTATTATTATTATTATTATTATTATTATTATTATTATTATTATTATTATATTAGTAGAAAGAGTAGTAGCAATATGTACGTATTTATTTATTTCTACGTTTAGATCTTTCTGTGGGAAGGAAGAGAAAAAAAAAAGTTAATAAAAAATGCCGAACATGTGCATCTGTTATTCGCAGCCAAGTTAGACTGGAAGGATCAAAACTTAATGAATTAATAAAAATCTGTTTAGGCAACGGACATGAAAGCATTTTAGTTGCTCTCATATCATAAAGATGTTTTATTTCATGCTCCTATTAAAGTTATTCCTTTTACATGGCTGATTGACAAGAGATCCTACAATTTCTGAATATCATCGCCGCTCCGTCTGTCTGGCATCCACCCAAAAATCATGAGGGTGTTGTACTTTATTTATCCTATTTCCTCATATAATTAATTCCTGGCTACGGCACTCATGTAGCTCGTGCTAACACTCGGTTTGTTATCAAACACAGATTTTTGTTTTTCTATGATTGAAACAAGAGGAAAAATAGGAAATCGGTTTCCCACAGTGAGAGGTGTGTATATGTTCCGAGCCGGAGCGAGGCAAGCCGACCTGACCTGCCCGATTGTACGCCGTCGCTGGGAGACACATTCACCACCATGGAGGCTGTCATCACAAAACCATCAGCCGTCCCAAAATTGCAGGCTGATCCATCCAGCAGGGATAATAGGCTGAGCCGAGGATCATCAACGCTGGCACACTAACCACCTCAAAGTGTCCACTAGAGCACTCGGTTCACTTGGAAATGTGCCGGATTGCTGAGAAATATACACCCTGGACAGCCGAGCTCGTTTCACACTAGCCGCTGAAGGACATTTACGGCATACGCTAAGAGCTCTGAGCGTAGCCAGGGGGTCGAGGTGGAAACCTTCCTTTCCTCGGCTGTCATGCGCGGAGGTGTAATTTTCTCGTTCCGTCATGATGTACAACCGGCACTATAATTGAAAAGGGTGGTTCCTGAATGCTGTTTATCACAGGACATGAGCGTCAACAAGAGAAGTAAGGATCCTGGTCATAAATAACAATCAGGTTCTCCTTCAGCAAGCTTATCTCCATCAACATCTTCCTGCTAAATCACATTCACGCTACTATTCAAGGTGTTGGAGAACAAAAAAAATGTGCGTGTGAACAATATTTTTACATATTATTATTATTATTATTATTATTATTATTATTATTATTATTATTGTTATTATTTATCTTTTTAAAGCTTTTTTTTTAATTCACATATAATAAAGCATTTCTTATTCTCAGAATAGGGCAAGTGTCAAGCAAAAAGACAAATAGATAAAAAACAGTGGATAAAGTAGTGAAAGTTCAGGAAGGCACTGCTTGAGCACTGACAGAGGGCTGAAGATAAAGAAGTGACGATGTGGCCACTAGGGAAGCAAACAGTTTGGGGAGTATTGGCAGCTTGGGGAGGGACAGAATGGATGCTTTTGGAGTGACACGGTGGCAGCTCAGGGAGTTACAGAGTGACAGTTTGAGGCGTGAGAGAGTGGTAGCTTGGGAAAGAAGAAAGTGGCAGCATAGGGAGTGACAAGGAGACAATGCAAGGAGTGACAGGGTGGCAGCTCGGAAAGTGACAGTAGCAGCTCAGGAAGTGATGAAGTGGCAGCTCAGAAAGTGACAGAGTGGCAGCAGTTTGGAAAGCAACAGTGGAACCTCAGGAAGTGACAGTGTGGCAGCTTAGGAAGTGACACAATGGCAGTTTGGAAAATTACAAAGTGGCAGCTCAGGAAGTGACCCATTGTAATCTCAGGGCTTGATAGAGTGGCAGCGCAGAAGGTGACAGAGTGGCAGCTCAGAGAGTCATAGAGTAGCAGGTATAGTAGGAAGGTGACAAAATGGCAGCTCAGAGGGTGAGAGAGTGGCAGCTCAGGCAGCAACACAGTGGCAGCTCAGAAAGTGACAAAATGGCAGCTCAGAAAGTGACAAAGTGGCAGCTCAGAAAGTGACAGTGTGGCCACACCCATGTAAAATGTATACTATTTGTGAACCTCATATACATAGAGCCTTAATGTATCTTCCTGCAAAATCTTTCAGCCAACCAAATTATTTTTGCATGTTGATTTAGTTACTGTTATTTAAAAAAAAAAAAAAAATACAGCTAAGAAGTAACGCTGAATCAGAACAACACCTCAGCTTGGTTTTTAACTCAGAACTCTCTCTGAAATATCTTTAGTATCTTCCTAAACTACATGTAGCTGTTTACAGCATTGCCGGATTCTGTCCGGGTCCAACTCCAAATCCACAGCTTCCTCTGCGTTGCAAGTTTACGCTTATTTAGTAATTTTTGTTGGTTTTTTGTTTTTCTGGCATTAGAAATAAAAAAAAAATACGAAGAAGAAGAAGCCAAACGAGTGTTGCAGGTAGTACAGTATGAGGCGCGGCGGTGCGAGAGTGGCAGCTCGGAAAGTGCGAGAGTGGCAGCTTGAAATGTCAGTGTGTTCCTGAGCAGCGGGAAAAACTCTCAAAACCACCGAAAACACTGTTAATGAGGGAACACGTCCCTAAACCGAGGTCCTCGCAATGTGTTCAAAGGAACAAAACAATTAACTGCGTCCTTCCTAGGCCGCTGACACGCGCCGCCATTTTGAAGTGTCGTGTCATTGATTCACTTTAATTAGCTATTAGGAAACAAACGCTGCACTTGTGGACGCTTCGGGCAAAACAAATTGCTGACCCTTGCATACTTAATTGTTTCCATGACAGTGATGATTAACTGGGGAGAAAAACAAACTAATAAACAAACAAACAAACAAGACAGAAATTAATAAAGGAATAAAAGTCAGAAGAGAAGATGAAAGGACAAAACAATGCTTACAAGCAGCAAGGAAATGATTTCTCCAGCCAGAGTGAGTGTATAGAATTTATAATATGGATCAAAGGACATTTAGGAA
This sequence comes from Clarias macrocephalus, assembly GCA_011419295.1. NCBI lineage: Eukaryota > Metazoa > Chordata > Actinopteri > Siluriformes > Clariidae > Clarias > Clarias macrocephalus. The sequence continues at coordinate 29,435 of JAAGKR010005077.1, forward strand.
GACATGTGGGCCATCATAAAAAGGAGAGATAGAGCGAGAGAGTGAGAGAGAGAGAGAGAGAGAGAGCATTGAGAAATATAAACCTGCTAATGAGGTTGACATTGGTTTCAATTTGCTCTAAAAGTCTGAATAGTCAATCCTCCCAAAAAAATCCCAGAATTTCATCTCGTCTAATGTAAATTAGTCAGACGTGGCTAATATTAGGAAGCCTGAAGCAAAGAAACAAGTGAAAGTAAGTCTAAAAAGACAAATTAGCAAGTGAAAGCTAACCTCTAAGAGTTAAAAAAAATAATAATAATAACAGAGAAAGCTAATGCAGGGTGGGACAGTTTATTTAGTGTCACTAATTTAAGAAAGAAAAAAGCTAAAGTCGAGTTGATGAGTTGAAACTCATAGCTTTTTTTTTATAGGAGCGTGAATATCCAATCATCACAACATGTAATTCAATAAAAACAACTGCACTGGTCGAAACTGTTATACGTTAATTTTTGTCTGTTGATTGATACAAAAAAAGTGATCGACCTTAAACGCTGCCTGCAGGCCTTCAGCAGCACAGTCAATATCGCTGTACTAGCTAAACAGGTATGCTAGCTAACGTTAATTTAGCAAAATATCATCTGACCATTTGTGCGGGAAATGGAAGCTTGTGCTAGATCACTCATAGCCACGCATATATTGTAGTGATGCATTAAAGCGATTGTAATCATCACAGCGGATTTTGGCCAAAAGCGGCACCCACTGAGCAGGTGAGAGAGAGAGGGGGGGGGGGGGGGCAATGTGAGAAAAGCCATGCCCAGATTGTGAGTGTTCACAAGTGTATGTTTGCATCTCATGTGCAAATGGGTATTGCTACTGTGTGTGTGTGTATGTGTGTTGGAGTGTGAACAAAACACCGACTTCCTACTTCCTGTGAAGGTGATGGAGGCCACCAAAGCTGACACTTAGCCATCAGTGCAAACAGAGTGAACACACAGGCGTTGATGAAAAGTGTGTGTGTGTGTGTGTGTGTGTGTGTGTGTGTGTGTGTGTGGGTAAAGGCAATGCCAAGTCTGTGATCCTCTCCCTCCGGTGATGGTGGCACCTCTGACATGGAGGTGGCAGTGAGAGAGGGCGTGTGAAGGGTTAAACTCGTTTCCTTCGGAGAGTCTGAAGCCAGAACAGAGCGCGAGGACGTGACTAGCGAGTCAATGCTACGCTCGGGTGAAGGAGGCGTCGCGGTTTTTTCTCCTGGCAAGTAATCCATCAGGAGGGCACGCACATGCACGTACCTGTGCGTATGCACACACACACACACACACACACACACACACACACACACACACACACACAAACACAGTGAGTGATGGATGGAAGACATGATGCAGAAACACAAAATGAAAATAAATAGCCTGAACCTGCAGTGATATTCAGACTGATGTTGCAGTTTGTTAAAATAATCCTGATCGTCACCGCGGCGACCCGTAGACACGCGATACCCCGTCCCCACCAGATGACTTTCTGACATCTCTTATTTTTTTCTTGAGATCTCCATCAGATTCCACATCATTTAATATTATATCTTACAATTTACATAATTCACCTTTAGTACAGAATAGAAATACTCTCTGAGGTCAAGAATTAATGAGTTAAAGAAAAAAAAACAACTACTGTAATAGAAGAAAAAAAATGAAGAAATAAAAAGAATTATGAAATGAAAAATTGAAGAAAGAAAGACAGTTGCAAAAAATAAGAAAGGAAAAATAAATAATTAATGAAAAGCAGAAGAAAAAAGTTAAGAACAAAAAAAGATTTTAAAAAAGTGGATGGATAAAAAATAAAATATAAATATAAAAGAAAGTAAGAATAGAAGAAAGAAATTAAATGAAATGATGTAAATAAAGAAAAATAAAATTAATTAGTGAAAGAAAGAAAAATTAAGAATGGATGAAAAACAGAAGAAAAAGAAAAGAAAATAGAAAAGAAATTGAAGGAAAGAAAGAACAAATAGAGAAACGACAAGTGAAAAGATGGAAAGAAAAAAATTTAATATTGAACTACAGAAAAATTAAGAATGGATGAAAAACAGAAAAAAATTGCAAAAAAGAAGAAAATTGGATTAAAAGAAAGAAAGTGAGAAATAAATGAAGAACTTATAAAACAAAAAATCTTTCTTTCACATGAAAGAGAGAACTGTGTGTGTGTGTGTGTGTGTGTGTGTGTGTGTGTGTGTGTGTGTGTGTGCACGCGAGTTTTTATTTAAAGCTGCAGCTGTTATTTAATGACCCTGTAGTTTGCAACAGATCACTTTTAGGTGAGAGATCCAGGTGCCCAGGAGGATGCTCTTTAACCCTCAGGTGACCTTTAACCCTCATTTTTGGATTAAGTCCTGCGTGAGTAAAAGCGTCTGAGTGTGAGGTGAAGGTGATCGCGTGCAGGTTCAGGTGAAGTTCCTCCACCAGGACAGGAGGAAGAGCGGACTTGACCGTGGTGCTGATCTCTGCACGCTCGTGCTCGTTAGATAAAGAGCAGTAGCGGTGTGAATAGGGGCAGCGATCAGCACTTTATTATCCCCGAGCCCGGGGCCGAGCGCTGACAGGAGCGCGGGGTCGACTCGTGTCCGTGTCACCACTCGCTGTTCACCAGCGTGAGCGCGAGGTTACACCAGTTCCAGAGAAAAGCGCCGACAAGAAATACAAGGGGATAAAAAATATCTCCAGCGCTGCTCCTGCATATTTAATCCGCAGAGGGAGAGCTGGAAGGCAGCGGCGTGTGCGAGGAGGCATCCTGGCATCCGATCATTGCAGGAACTCGAGCCAAAAGCACCGTCGGAATTAGCACACTCCGGGCATGAAAGGAAGAAACCTGCCCCTCTCTCTCCCTCTCTCTCCCTCTCGCTCTCTCTCTGCTCCATAAACCATTCCTCATGTAGGCCCGAGCCTGCAGGTCTGCTGCTTCCCCGTCTCGTCCGATTAATAATTAAAGCCATGCAGCTCCATGAGGCTGGATTTCACTTTATTCACACTCAGAGCTCATGTAGAGTTTATGACATGTGTTAGTACCGCGTCGTCCCATGAAACGCAACAACAAGCCACTGCTTGGGACTGTTTTTATCTCTGTGTGTGTTTACTGAGCATTTTTAAAACTAATTATCATTCTTTATGCATTTCCACATTGCAAGGTCATGCTTTATAAACTAAAAGAAAATAAAAGCAACAGAAACGCGGGCGTCATTCAGATTACATACTGGACACCAACATCATCTCCATGTGCAGCTTTTAAACACATTAAAAAGGCAGATCTTTAAGCCCCCCTTGTGCCACTTAAACAGCCCTGACGTGTCGAGGCCAGGACTCCACTAGAGCTCTGAAGGGGTGTGTGATATCTGGCACCGTGCCATCAGCAGCAGGTCCTTTAAGAGTGTGAGATGAAGCCTCCATGGATCTGATTTGTTTCTCCAGTACGTCTCACGGATGCACGATCAGGGTAAGATCTGGAGAACGTGGAGTAACATCCACATGAAGAGCAGGACCCGAGGTTTCCCACCAGAACATCACCCAGAGCATCACACTGCCTCCGCCCGCTCGCCTTCTACCCATAATGCATCCTGGTGTCATGCCTTTCCAGGTAAGTGACAGACAGACAGACAGACACACACACACACACACACACACACACACACACACACACACACACACACACACACCTGACTGTACACATGATGTAAAATAAAACATGACTCCACAGACCATGCCACCTTCTCCCATTGCTCCGTGATCCAGGTCTGAAGCTCACGTGCCTGTTGTAGGAGCTTTTGGTGGAGGACGCAGGTCAGCACATCAGGGACTGAAATGCTTAATACAGTACAGACTGTAACGAGATCATCAAAGAGCCATTCACTTCATCTGCCATCACTCTGCAACATATACAGTACAGATCAAAAGTTTGGACACCTTCTTATTCAAAGAGTTTGAATTTGTATTATGGCAAGAAAAAAGCAGCTAAGTGAAGAAAAACGAGTGGCATCATTACTTAAAGAAATGAAGGTCAGTCAGTCTGAAAAACTGGGAAAACTTTGAAAGTGTCCCCAAGTGCAGTCACAAAAAGCATCAAGCGCTACAAAGAAACTGGCTGACATGCGGACCGGCCCAGGAAAGGAAGACCGAGAGTCGCCTCTGCTGCGGAGGATAAGTTCATCCGAGTCACCAGCCTCAGAAATCGCAGGTTAACAGCAGCTCAGATCAGAGAGCAGGTCAATGGCACACAGAGTTCTAGCAGCAGACACGTCTCTAGAACAACTGTTAAGAGGAGACTGTGTGAATCAGGCCTTCATGGTAGAAGATCTGCTAGGAAACCACTGCTAAGGACAGGCAACAAGCAGAAGAGACGCGTTTGGGCTAAAGAACACAAGAAAGAACACAAGAGAGAAAACTCGCTGAATGAGAAGGGGTGTCCAAACTTTTGCTCTGTACTGTAGACCTACACAGCTGTATAAGTACATAAGTCCTCTGTCACAGGAAGAAAGAAAGAACATGAAATGGATATAAAACATTTAAAGAAAAATAAATAACACAAATAGAGAAAGAAAGAATGGACAAAAAAGAAGGAAAGAGAAATAAAAAAAATATTATGAAATATAATTAAATAAATAAAAGGAAAAAAAGAAAGAAAAAACATGAAAAAGAGAAAAGAACATAAGAAATAGAGAGAATGAGAGAAAGAACAAAAAAGACATGCAAAAATAATCAAATAAATATCAACAATAAAAATAAAAATATATCAATAACAAATAAGATAAAGAAAGAAATAAAAAAGAAGAGACATTTTTTAAATCTTATAATTAATAGATAATAGCTAATAAATAGAAAAAATATTGACGAATGAAAGGGCAGAAGTCATAAAATTAATGTAAAAAAATAATAAAATAAATAAATAAAAAGAGAGCAAGAATAAATGAGAGAAAGATATTTCTAAAAAAGAAAGAAAGAAAGAAAGAAAACAAATTAAAGAAAGAAAGAAAGAGAGAAAGAAGTAACAGAGGTAAAGCTTTAATGCCCTGACACTGGAGACTCCTTCCAAGAAAGTTTAATAAATGAGGAAAAGGATAAATAAAGTATTAAGCAGCTCTGTGTATGAACAGGAAACGCTTCCAGTGTTCTGAAGGCTCGATGGGATTTTTAGTCCTGATCGGATTTATATTTCTTAAACAACGTGATGATTTTGAGACACACCTGGCAACCGTACGTAGCACATCGTGCTAGCGTGAGCGATCAGAGCGTCACGTGTCTCTCCCGACTCTTTTCATCTTTATCACATTGTCACTTTTTCCTCTTTTGTGTTTCTAATTTCCATCAGCGCTTTCCTGAAAAAAGGGGGGAAAAAACAGGTGCTTGTGCTTTTATATATTTATGTCCTGATATAATTATATATTTATTCATGTTGGCTTCCTTTCCTCTCCTAGTCCGTCTTCCTATTGAGTTCGGAGCCAATCATCCGTGGTAGCAATCTTATGCAGAGTGCCATGAATGGCTTCATTTCCTGGCCATGTGCAGGATTTTATTTATTTATTTATTTATTTTTATTATTTTGCTGCCTCATGGGAAAAATGGGCCGAGGTAATAGACTCGGCTCCAGAAAAAAAAAAAGAAGAAGCAAAAACAAGCCACTCGGGTCCTGTTTGACTCGAGGCGCAGTAATAGCTGAACAACAGCATTTTCTTAGCAACACAGAGCAGCTGAATGAAGTCAGGTAAAACAGCTCGCCGGCTGAGAACACACTCACGGCCAGACATTACCCGCTCGAACGGCTGCAGGAGGAGGGAGCGTTTAGTTCAGTCAGCGCCGTCGTAGACGTTCTTCATGCACACAGAACACCTGTCCTGGTTCTACCTGCCATATACCAGCATATAATGGACAATTAAGCAGCACCCTGATTGTTCTGAACGTCCTCCACCTGACAGATGGTGCAGAGGAAGCGCTTACTCAGGATGTCTAAATCGCCACGGCGACGGCGACGTAATGCCAGGGAGAGGCTGTTTACTTTCCTCTTTTCCTCTCGAGTTTCAAACTGTAATGAAGATTTGACAAATTGGCGAGCGGGCTGCAAACATCTGCGTGTTCCTGCAATGCATGTTGGGTTATTTACACACGCTGCAAGGCTTTCTGTTCCTGAATTCAAACGAGAGATAAAGCGGCAAGCGGACGTCTTAAGCTAAGACTTCAGATCTTAATTACGCTAAGACCTGAAAAGCCTAATCCGCTAGTTACGAACGCTACGAAACTTACGCGATGGTCATCTATAGAATTATGAAGGCCTAAAATAAACACCTTCATGATGTAATCTAGTATAATGCTGCTTAAAACATAACATACACATCCTTAAGCTAGCATTGCAGGCTACGTCACAAAGTTAGGGCATTTGATTGCTTTGTGTCTATGTGGTTTTTAATATGAAAAATATACATTTTAAAGATAAATATAAAAAATAAATATAAAAAAGATATAAATAAAATATTTTAAAAATGGATTTGAAAATTTTGCTACTGCAATGATTATTCTTTTTAATACTTCATATGTTTTAAAATGAAAAAAGTTAGAATGAACGTAAAGAAAGAAAGAAAGCGAAAAAACATAAAATAAATATGAATAAAAGATATAAATAAAATATAAAAAAACGGGATTTGAAAAATTTGCTACTGCAATGATGTGTTAAAATAAAAAAGTTAGAGAAAGTGTAAAAAAACATAAGGTAAAAAAAAGGTAAAAAAGAAAGAAAGTGAAAAAAACATAAAATAACTATAAAAAATACAAAATAAATACAAAGAGAGCAAGAAAAAATGAGAGAAAGGTATTTAAAAAATGAACAAATAATGGAAATAAAACATACAAAGAAAGGAAGAAAACTTAAAGCTAAAACCAACTATTCCGATTTAAATTACAGATTTACACACAATCCTTAAGTGAATTCAGAATTTATTTAACTTAGCTAAAATTAATTAAAATTATGTTACTCGTGTAATACTTTTATAAGATCTTTTATTGTTATTTTACAAAATTGTACAGCACAGGATGTTTCTTTCAAGACGTCTTTATCTTGATCTGTTTATAAGATCACAACAGCAGTAGCTCTCTATTAAAAATAATAACAATCCACACCACGCCTTTAATCCTCTCCTACAGCGTTCGCTAACTCGATGTGAATCTGTAAGGTCGGGATATTTAAATATGTGAAGCGAGTCCCTGTTTGTTCCTGGCTTTGGGTTCGACTCGCCGACCTCAAAGGCCGAACCGGACCTTCGGGTGTCTCTCGGCATGCCTCCGGAGCAGCAGATGTGGCATCACAGTAGGCCAGCTGCACAAGGCGTTACACACCCCGGAGCCCCCTGCTTCCATCTCCATCTGCCACCACTGAGCCACACACACACACACCACACACACACACACAAGCCACACACACACTATGACCTGCTGCTGGACTTCACCATTTATCAGACAGCTGAGAACTAGCATGTGCTAGCATGGAGAGGGGGCAGGATCCAATATGGCTGCTTCTGCCCGAGCGCTGTGGATGAAGGTGTGAGAAATGTCCTCACTTTATCTGAAGTTCTTCACACACCAGTTGGTTCTATCTGTTCTATCTGTGTAATGGTTATTACACCGTACGCTGGATTTAATTTAAAGGCCATCACTTTTTTCTTCAGTGCTACATTTTAAAGTCTAAAAGAATTATATATATATAACACGACAAATCAACAAAGTGCCCCTCTTTCATGACACCACGCCAGACCATACACATCACGAAACGGCGAAGCTTGCAGGTACGAAATTCCACATCACCCCCCCCGACTCCACCGACCTCGCGCCCAGCTACTTCTTCCTCTCCCATCACTTGGAGAAACTTCTTCATGGCAGGCGATTTAAGAATGATTCTTCAGAGACGGTCTCCACCAGCTCATCCATCGTTTGGAGAAGTGTGTGTCGCCTCAGGTGGAGGAGATCCTTAGAGGAGGACTCAGAAGCTCACGACCAACGTTCGTTTTCATTACATCATTGTTTCATAGCAGTAATTACAATGTTAAGCCCGCCCCTCGTAATGTCTGATCCATCTGTAACTCTGGACATGAAGATATCAGAAGCTCCACCACGTCCTTCCTCAGTGGAGAGTTTAGTGCCACGAAGTGTCTCACGCAGTATGTAAAAGCTTATGAAGTTGAGGCCACAACATGGTATCTCACGGCCACACATTCTATTATCTTGTTGCCGCACTTTATGAAATCTCAGACTTCGCTGCTTCAGAACTGAGTCACATTTCTGTACAACATGGTGCTGCACAATGCTAACCTGGAAGTTGCAAGCTAACGCTCCCTGTTACCTACGCTAGCCTTGTAGCTCTGACGCATAAATATAGACATGCGTTTCAGGATAAACACTTGTTTGTCCAAAAGGGATCCATGTTGCAGTGTTTCTTTAAAGCTGAACACTTTCCAACAGATATGAAGGAAATAACAGCTTAGTTAATTCACTGTAAGCTGTTAATTAGGATCAAGTCTTTTACTCGTGCCTGGATAAATTGTAAAAGTCATAAAGTGTTCCAGCAGTGTTTGTTTTGCAAAAAGAAAGAAAGAAAGAAAGAAAAAGAAAAAAAAAATCTCCTCCCTATTTCCATAAATCTGTCTAAGGGGAAAAGTCAGCGGTTGCCATTGTCAGAATCCCCGCTGACGAGTCTCTATTTATTTTATTTTATTTTATTTTTTACCTGCCAGGGATGCCGCGTGCATAATCAGAAATGTTATTAGAAGTACAGCCGTGCTCGCCTGTTAGTCCTGTTACCCGTGCTCGTAATAACTCTCAATATGCAAATGAACTCTGGGTAATCTATTAACGTCACTTCGATTTTATTTCAGCGCTCCAATTTAGCAGATCCTGACACATCGTCTCCGTACACGCGTTCATTTTGCCAGGAGAGCGCGAGGGAAGGGCGGAGGAGCCATGTGCCATCTGTCTCTCCGCCATAATGACTCGGTAATGAAGCCGCCACAAACGCCGGCTCCCTCAGGCCTCGAGTTTCACACAAATGACAACAAGAGAGAGAGAGAGAGAGAGAGAGAGAAAAAAGGGACAACTTTCCCCTCGCTTTATTCTTCCATGTAGCAATTATTGTCATTCACACCTCTTCTTTGGAAAAAGAGGCGGGCCGGACGACTCGACGTTAATTACCCCGAGAGTCGGCGAAAGACTCTCGTCAGTGCCAGAAGGCTTTATAATTCCAGCATATGTTCCGCGGACCTGATGGGGGAATTCGATCGCTCGTCTCGGTCCTCGCAAGTCAAAGACCCCATTAGTGAGGAAACGGCGTCGCTAAATCCGACGAGATTTGTCCAATCCATGCAAATGATTCCTAATTCCCATTGTGCCTGGACCTGCGTTGGTAAGTAACAGACTCGGATTTAATTGAGGTGAAATTGAAATGGTAGATAATCTCATGAATATACATAAGAGCACAAACTCGGAGAGCGAGGACGATCTTTAATCCCGCTAACTTCAAGCAGTGTGGAGGATTTGTCGGGCCTCATATGGCTCGCTTGATTATTAATTTGCAGGAATCATTGATAGAGGGGGAGATTCGCTTTATTCTCTGATAGCAGCTTTGCTTCTTTGAAAAAAAATAAAGTAAAATAAGTGACACCTGCCTTGATGATTTTTTTCTTCTAATGGTTCAGTTTCCCGCTTTATTCCTTTTCTAAAAGCCGACTGGTGTGAAAGTTTCTGGTACGTGAAGATGACGCTTTCTCGAAACGATGCCTTCTCACTGTGGTATTATTAGCGCTGTGTTTTAGCTCTTATTGTTTTTTTTTTGTTAGGTGTCAAGATATTTTGAATTTTTTAACAGCAGCTTCATTACAATGCAAATGTATGCGCAAAATCCTGCCTTTATGTATGTAATAGCCACATATCACTAACATTAGCCAACATAGCCATCTGGCTTGCTAACTGCTAATAAATTCATACGCATTACAGAACACCATTACCATAACAATCCCTAACTTATTTAAGTAGTTTTAGCTTTTAGCACGGTTTCTGTGAGTATTTTTTGCATACATTATCATCTTTTAATGCTTTAATTAGTATATTGTAGGCAAATTCTTAAACTCAACAAAAATACAAAAAAGGAAGAAAAAATGATAATTTGTATACATTAATTATCCACATTTCTAAATATTTACTGCTATTAATATGCAAATTAGCAACACCCCACCCCACATGTCCTAATGTCCTTAGAATTAGTTAACGTAGCTACTGTAGTTAGGTCAGGAACTGCTAGTAATGTAGATCAGATTGTTCAGACACACTGACACGAGTGTGAGTTGTGTGTGAGAGTTTTTGATATTCTTGTTGGTTTTATGTAAATTCACTCATATTATAATGTGCTACACACATGGCTCCTGAGCCGCCAGTGATCCAGACCCCCTCTGCCCTCCGGACCTGTCTGACTCGTCCTGGTGCCCCGAGATTCTGCTTGGAGATCTCGTCACATGGAGGTCCGTGTGGTCTGTTTGGGATGCGTGTGGTGTCTGGAGACGGGTCCACTTGGCCATGAAGACGGTCCTGGCCTCGGCTGTTCTCTGAGGACTCGTGACTGCGGTCGCTCGATAGTTCAGGACTGGAATTCCTACAATAGCCTTCAATAATGAACTGGACTCCATATGAACTTAAACACGTCTCCTGTTATACTGAACTTCCAGCCTCCTAACACACAGTATGAGATCAGATCAATCCCTGCTCTCTGTTATCACCCAGATGAGGATGGGGTCCCTGTCCGGTTCCTCTCAAGGTTTCTTCCTATCACCATCTCAGGGAGTTTTTCCCTCAGCACTGTCGCCCTCGGCTCGTTCATCAGGGACCATCTGATCGTTCTGATTCACACACACACTCACACACTTGTTTCCAATCTGCTTTGCAATAATGACCAGTGTCAAAAGCGCTATATAAAAAATTAATAAAAATGAATTATAATGTTACCATGACAACCATGACAACAGTGTAACATGTTTAAACCTGGTTGAACACCACACTGTTGTCTCTTACTAATTTGCATATACAACATGATTGGTTTAAAGACATGGTACTTATACTGTCTAGTGACATCATAACCTGAGCACATATTCAGCTCCGCCCCATAAATGTCGGCTTTATGTACATTCTATTGTATTTAACGAAATTAAAAACTCTATCTCTATGAAATTTGTCATATAACTTGCTGTTTCTATGAATGAAAGAACAGTAAACAAAAAAGCTAATCTCGCGGCTCCACAGTGATCCACTAGACTGTCGACTAAACTCTCAGGTGTACGGTTCTAAACGTCGCCTACTTTTGTCTGAGCCACACGGAGCACTGCGGAGATTAGATGATGACGGAGATTATCCTGAATTTCCTCTTTGTTCGGTTCCATCAGCAGAGCCGAGGTCATCAAGCACATCATCTTCCAGCACAGGAAACTAAAGCAAAGACATAATGTGCTTTTCTTTTCCCAGTTTTTAATAAGCTGCGCATCTTATCTCCAGCTGGACACACAACAACATCTGCAGGATTCAATAAATACATACAGGGATTTGCTGACGAGGACCGGCAGGACGACGTGGCAGACGGAGCACGAGACAAAAATATCGAAAAAGTTTTTTCGTAATAAATGCAGCATCTCCCCATTGTCCGAGCTTTAACCTCATATTAAACTACTTATTTATGCTAATGGACAAGGTCAGTTTAAATTTTTCCCCCATCATGTGCATTTGTTGAAATCTCTTTATATCTTTTGTAGGCGTTTTGTTAGGTTTATCTCAGCAGAAAGTTTCCATAATGTCATGGTGTGTGTACAGTATAACCAGTTTGTGCTTTCACTTCATGTAGTTGTGCTGCTAGGCAACAGGAAATAATCAACGCTCAGCAAGAATTAGCGAACGACTCTGGCTAAAGCTGTCACTCCCATGCGTATCAAGGCTGCGGTGGAAATTTGAAACGTGGAATTCGTCTGCGTCCGACCTGACACTTTAATCAACAGCTCTGATCAACACACGAGACGAGAAGATAAATGAAGAATATCACATTGTCTGAATCCCCTAGCTGTGCTTTACTAGCATAACATTATTATGATCATTTATAGGCATTTTACGTCATATCATACTGTGTATGGCTGCGTACTGTATGTGACTAATAAAATTTAAATGTAAATATTTAATCAGAAAATATAAACCTAATTACAAAGTTCAAAAAGTAAAACGTTTGTATTTGTTATAAATGACCCACCTGCAGTACCCTTACAGGCCACTAGTCTAAAAGGTGGAGAAACACTGGTCTAAAGACTTAGTATACATGCTGTATCTGTTAACCCTGAATGTGACGGAACTGTAGAGAATGTTAGAGAAAATTTTAGATATTCAGATACAGTATTACATTCTTTTCAGATGTTGTTACAATTTTAAGACATTGAACCCCTTTTTTAAATCATTTTCATACCTTAGCTTTACTCAACAGCTTCACAACTGAACTGAACATGAGTCGGCCGTTCGTCTTCTCACTGAAGAATGCATTATTATTTCTAAACAAACTTATAGCGAATAATTCACTCTTACCACATGGGAATAGTTTAGAGCGCCACCTGCAGGATTATAAAGAAACTGTCAAAGCTGACCCTGACAGTGAGATCGTGCTGATCAGTTACAGATACACACAGTTTCTAATGCACATGATTTTCAAATTTGTGTTTGGAGAAAAAGGCCAATCGGAGGCTTTTCAATAAAATCGCGACTCCCTTTGCAGCAGAAGTTTGTGCACCCGGCCCAGAATCAGTTCAGTCCATCGTGACCGGCCGTGTCTGATTAAACTGAGAAACAGCCGACTCCAGTCTCTGTCTGACTGACTGGTGCATCTCTACTATAAATGTAATAAATCATTTAAAATCGAAAAAATCGATTTGGGAGTCAGTATAGAGATGAATGAATCATCACAAGGATTCATAACCGAATCAATTTTTCAGTAAAATGATTTTATAGTAACACGGTGGTGTGATGAAGCAGAGTTACAGTTACCATTACAAGATAGATTGATTTCAACTAACAACAGTGATGTCCCGGGTTTCTTATTCATCCTTTTACATTTTTCACTTATTGTTATGAAATCCTGAGTCCCTGTTCTCGGTATAAACAGTCGTTCCCTCACCAGCCTCTCTTCTCTCTGCCTTAAAGTCTTGAAGCTTGTTACTGAGAAACTGCAAAACCCTTTGATCCTAAAGATGTAAAGATTACAGCTTTAACTTTGTCTGCTGCAACCCGCTTGAACCGGAGACTCCTTCCATAACTGCTACACTTACAGAAAACTGTACAGCGTTTACACCCATTTTTTAAAGTGTCCTCTGTACACGTCGCTATGTTTGAGTGTACTGACTGTGTACGAGTATAACATATTAGAGCGAGTGCTTAAAGAGAACCCAGCGCTACTGCTGTAATAGATAAATAATCAACACTCTCTGACCAATCAGATTCTAGACCTCATTAAAGCACATTAAACTGTCTGTGATACAGCCTGCGTTCACTATGAATCAGAGTCAGTCAGTCATGCATGTGTGTGTGTGTGTGTGTGTGTGTGTGTGTGTGTGTGTGTGTGTGTGAGTGTTATTCACACTGGACCTGCCTGGCCTGCTCTTCAGCTTCCGCCTCATCATCTTGTGTGATTTGTTTGTGGGTGGCATAAAGCAGATGGCGTGAGAACACCGGCCCGGGTCCACACGTCCGCTTCAGACATATTTCAACACCTCAACTCTTTTAGAATTAACACACACTCATCTCACCTCATCATTAAGTTTCAGTTCCAAAATCCATTCCAATCCCATCAAATCTCATCTTCTCCTCAAAGAGATTAAAACAGTGCAGCAGGCTCACGGAAAAAAAAAAAAAAAGAAAAAAATAGATCAGGAACGAGCCGAGTGTGTTAATGGGTTAAATTATCATAATCAGATTGAAGCGAAGAATTTGTGTCAGTTTGTTTCATTGTAAGGAGATGTAATTTATTACCGTACTACTTAACATTCACTGGAAAAAAAAAGAGAAAAAAGAAAAAAAAAAGTCTTGGAACAAAATAGGTTGTCAGAAACTAGTTAAAGCTGAGGAGCTGGAAATGAATTAATGCTCGCTGAATATTTCATGCAAAAAATATGTTTTAATGACCTGACCTAGACCTGAATTTAACTTACATTGTGTGTGTGTGTGTGTGTGTGTGTGTGTGTGTGTGTGTGTGTGTGTGTGTGTGTGTGTGTGTGTGAATTACTTTTTCGACTTCTACCGCATAACAATGAGCCAGAGTTTCTACACTGAAGGTTTCACTCGAACCGATTTTCATATTCATATAATTGGAATGAATATGAATTGATTTATTTGTCTATTTACGTCTCTATTACCAATTAATCATCATCAAACTGTCCCAAAACAGGTCAGAAATAAAAATGTATTTACTCCTCACCACTGTTTAATTCTGGCTCCTGATTGGTTCGTAAGGCGTTGATTGATTCTCTGTAACAGCAGCTCTGACGGTTGTTCTGATACGTCGTGGTTTCCATGGTAACAATGTAGACACAAGAATGGGCGTTATGGGGCATTTCATTTAACTTGTATGGAAGGAGTCTCCAGTGCCGGTGCTTCATAAAGGTCAAACAGTAATAATTAAATACATAAATAAATAAATAATAGATGAATATGGCGTGTCGGCGTTTTAAAAATACAACAGTGCGGTCATTTTACAGAATAAAAGCCGAGTAATAGCGTACTGTATGTTTCTGCACATTTTTCTCAGAAATTCCTTCAGGGCCGCGGTGTAGATCAGACAGGTAATAACACAGACGGACAGTTCAGACGGCCAGGAGTCGATTTTCAGTCAAAACTCAGCTCTCGCTGAAATTACAGCTCTTGATTTTCCCCATTTATGCAGCGGTCCATAGCCGAGCGCGGCGCCTGCCTCCGCCGAGAGACGAAACCAGACATGAAACGTCTGCCGTCTCTGGATGTGACACCGAGACTGTGAAAGACCTGTTTGTCTGCACGTTCCTTGTTTTCTTTCTCAACCCGAAGAGCTCTCGACTCGTCCCCGCGCCTGACTCCCAGCGCATTAATACTTTATGAGACCAAACAAGTCAGGTCCGAGTCTAGTGAGAGAATAGCGGCTAATGTTTAATTAATCTGAAAGGAAAGAGCGAGTCACAAAAGGAGGATTTTTTTCCCTTTGTGTCGCTGCTGGAGTGCCGTGGCGTGTCACCGTGGAGCTCGTTATCTCCCACACGTCACTGTCAAACCCTGATAACGCCGTGGACGAGTTCAATCGAGTGCATCGCTGGCGGAGAGGGAAAACACACACACACACACACACACACACACACACTCCTCCTGTTTGTGTTGCGGAGTGTGTGTGTGTGTGTGTGTGTGTGTGTGTGTGTGTGTGTGTCTCGGTCTAGCTTCGGAGACATGATGGATTACAGTAACAGTGTGGAAGTAAATGTCGTGTCCAAACAGCTGAAGAAAGAAAACTTACTTGGCTGCACTCGAGTGTTTGTATCCAGTCGATCAGTCGATCAGTAGTACAGTAATGAAATAAATGAGTACAGTAATTATATAATGGGTTACAGCAAGAACTGCAGCGCTCAGAGTTCTTCACTGCTGCTCCATTTACTGATCTAGCAAATAAAACACTGAACTCAATTTGTGTGTGTGTGTGTGTGTGTGTGTGTGTGTGTGTGTGTGTGTGTGTATGAAGTTGTCTACAGTCTTGCAGTGGTGGTGTAAACCTCAAGCTTCGATAAAATCTGATTTTAATTCATAAGACAATGATTTTTGTGCTACGATACAATAAAGTGCGATACGACATGATTCACTGTCACACAATACAGTATGAGCAGTGCTGGGGGACGTTACTTCTTAAAGTAACTAATTACAAAATTACCGTAAGCAATCCGTTACATTACAGTGTTACTTTCTGATAGTTCGAGTAACTTTTCCATTGCAGAAAATGAAAACTCCTTTGTGCTTCCTCATGCATGTTGTTTTAGTCACACACACACACACACTCACACACACACACACGCACTAATGGATTGTGAATGACTGCTGTCTGTCTCACTGATTACATTTTTGAAAAAGTAACTAAGTAACTGAGCACTTGAATGGCGGAATGCGTTAGATTACTGTTACATCAAAAAAGTCATCCGAGTACCTAAACGCGTTACTTTACGTTACACCCAACACTGTATATGATATAATACAACGTGATGCGATATCATACCGCAATCTGAGCAGCTTTAAGATAAGTTTTTGCCCTCCATTTTGTTAGTCCAAAAATGTCAAAAAAACACATTATGTGAATCGATTGTCACAGAATAAGAGCAGTGAGTTTTTACAAAAAGTCAGATATAAACGTTTACTGTAATTCCAAGGGGACGAGACCATGTGACACCATGTGATATGATCAAAACTTGATAGCACAAACTGATTAAAAACGTTTCACAACTAATAAGGAAATCTATTAAAAACTTATAAAATATATATTTGTTTGTTAAGGTTTAATTCATGTTTATTGATTTGTATTGGTTTGTTTATTGATTGGTTTTGGATTTCATATGTGCATAATTTGACCACACCCCCTAGTTTCTTCAACAAAGCTAACTAACACTTAATTGATCAATCACTGTACATTTTCATCAGAGGACAGGTTCATCATCCGATCTAAACATCGACACATCAATACCAACGTAAACGAAAAACGTGTTGAGAAACCCAGTATTTACTAAACAGAAAATATTTTGTTAACTCTATCTATAGAAATATACAGTATGATCACCCGATATGAAAGCCATCAATATCACCAAATTGGTCACAATAAAAGTCATGGAAGTTGTCATGGATTTTGTATTCCAGTGTATTTTTTCTCCTTCAGAATAAAATAAGAAGACACATTTTCAGACATCTGTTCTGTTTCTTGGCCAAAACAACATACAGTATCTGCACTTTCTCTAAGCAGCGTGTGTATGTGTGTGCTGTGGTGTGTAATCAGCCATGTGTATTGTGCTGTGTGTACAGAAGATTTCAAACGTACACAACTTCCAGATAGAATTGCAGGATTTTGTGACGTACCAAAGTAAACATGTATATGTACATGTGGATGTAATGATCATATAGAACGTTCACGGTCACATGACTACGATGATGTCAGACACAACAGAGGAAGGCGCGAGTGCCGCGCTACGACATTGGGCTACTATGAATTTTTGTTCATCAAGTTTTATTTCAGAGCCAAAAAAATGTTTAAAAACCCAGAAGATAATCAGATTAACCTACTTAATGCAAATGTCAGTGACTCTGAGAATGGGGGTCGGGGGGGGGGGGGGGGGGGGGGGGGGGTCGTCTTGAGGGTGCTCACAAACGAGGGTCTGTAGAGAAACTTGCGAAGGCTGGTCTGAACCAGGGCCCGTCCTCAATGCCTCGGGGAAGGTTTACAGATGAAGTTAAAGCTTCGAGCACAAAACATTTCATATCACATGATTCACGTCTTTGTCTCTCCATGAACAGGAAGTGATGTCAGAGCGTAGAAAAAAGTGCTGCTACCTCATCACACCACAGGGAAGCAGTTTACCATCATACCTCAGACACCCTACCGAAAGGTGACTGCTCCTGGATTTGGGTGTGATAGCGTTAGCATTAGCTCATTCAGTGCTTCTGTGACAAATGCGACGATGCCGCTGAATGCGCTGCGCTTTACGCTTCATAAAATGATGTGCAGGTAACGTTAACTAATACTGACGTTTCAAGCTTTCTAATTAATAACACTTAACCTAACAGAAACATGACTTGTATAATGGGCACTACGCAGTCTTGGGTGCTTTCTAAAGGACCAAGGCTTTCACAGCCTGCTCAGGAAGTCACTGTCCAAAGATATCGAGCAGGAGAAAGATACAAAAGAATTTTCAAAATAATAAATGTACCATGGAACACTGTGAAAGCCATTATCAAGAAATGGAGCGCCACAGTGACATCACAGAGGACAGAATGTCCCTCCGAAAACCAGACAAAAGGATGAGAAGAGATGTTATCACGGATGCTGGCGAGCTGAGGGAGCTAGAGCGGTGTCGGGGAGTAACGGACTGTACCTGGTGAAGGGCCGGTCACAACGATGCAGAGGCAGAACTTTCCGGATCTACAGTAATTCTAAAAGAAATGTTTGATAGAAAAACAAGAGAGCTTATCCCCCAAAACCACCTCATACTCTGTAAAGCCTGGTGGTGGCAGCATCACACTACAGGCCTGCTTCTCTTCATCTGCACCGGGGCTTCAGTCGGGATAGAGGGAACCATCGAAACTCCAAATACCTGAACAAAACCCGCAGGCCTGCGATGTCTCCATGAGAGCTGAGAGGAGGAAGATTCCTTCCAGCAAAATCACACAATCATACGTCTTCAAAGGACGACTTCAGAAGATGTAAATCAATATTATGGAATGATCCGGTCAGAGCTCGAATCTAAAACCTGCAGAACGGTTTGAAGAGTCTCCTCATACAGTAGTCTTGTACCTGGAGCAGTTCAGTGTAAGAAAGAGAAAGTGGGATAAATGTACAAATCAGGACGTGCACAGCTGCTCGACTCACTGAGTGCTGGATTACAAGCAAAGGGTGATTTAACGGAGTCTTAGTTAAGAGATTCTTTAAAAAATAAAGAAAGAAATGATTTTCTTTTTCCTCCAATTGTGCTGGTTGCTGCAACAATTAAGGAGTTAATTTTTATATCACAGAATCTTTTATTTATTTATTTATATATATATTTATTTATCTGTCTTCGAGTTTTTCAGGGCTGCTGAGCTCGGCCGTGCACCCCCTTATTTTAAGCATGTACCAAATTTTGTTTCTCAGCGTCATCATGGCCTCCTTCACCTTCATCAGCGCCTCTCTGAACTGCATATTGAGAGTTCCCGTAAACAGCTACCGAAGGCAAATCTAACACCAGAGTGTTCATCTCCATCATTTGTTATGAAGTAACAAAGAAACAGGAACAACTGGACATCAAACTGTTTAATCAGTCAAGAAGTATGAAGCGTGCTCAGCTGGGTTGAGGTTAATTAACTAACACGGCCAGTGCGTTACCGGTTTGTCTGATTACTTTGGAGATTGTGAAAATGTAGGAAGTTGTAATAAACACTGTACCTGTAATGCAGAATTTTGGAATTTTAAAACCTCTTGTATTAAACCTGAAGCTCAAGTCTTCCAAGACATCTCACTTACTTCAAATCCACTCTGGTGGTGTGTAGAGGCAGAAATACGGATATACGGAAATCGTGACCTTGTCCAAATCCATAGTTTGTCCATGTCTGTGTTTATTTTTAGTTGATGTCAGACTAAATGAAATCAGAGTTCACTCACCGACGGGTGACATTTCGGGGACCGAGCCCTGGTACGGCCCCTCGATGAATTGCGGCGGATTGTCGTTGATGTCCTGCACTTTGATGATGAACTCTGATGGAGGCTCCAGGGGCTCGTTGGTGTCTCGGTTGATGACCTGCGCAGTGAGTGTGTACTCCGCCTTCTCCTCGCGGTCCAGCCTCTTCATGGCGTGGATGTCGCCCGTCAGCTCATTGATAGCAAAAATGGTTCCTGCTCCTTCTCCGGCCAGGACGTACCTGATGTTCTTGCTTCCTACGTCTAGATCCGTGTGGAGCTGCAAATAAAATGAATGATATGTTCAGGCTTTAACTGTTCAGCGACGGGGAAGACAGTAGACTCAGAAAATCCTGAACCATAGTAATGATCTCGGAAAGAAAAAGAAAAAAAGACCCATAGTCTGGTTGAGAAATCGTTATCCATTTATACACATCTTATGCAAAAGGTGAATATAAAACACACACCCACATACCACTGATTATTTAACAACATTCTCCACTGAAGTTGAGAACTATTCTTCCTGCAGGTCAGAGATTTTAAATCACAGTCGAGTGCCATGAAGCTAAAGATACCTGACAGCAAGATGTCTCGTTTAGTGCAGAACTTGTACGATCCTACAAGACACGTCCTGACGAGACAGAAAGGGACGGCCTGAGAGTGAGACAGGGAGACAGTGAGTGAGACAGGGCGAGGGAGGTCTTATCTAATCACACCTCCTGCTACTTGACTCCAGATGCAGACTCCACAATGTCCACTCGGGGCTAAACCCCTCGTCCATCAACTGAAGGCATTAGTGCTGGGATTCGAGTAGACTACGGTGGAGTGTTTCCAAAACGACGGTGTTTTATCGTGACAGCTGAATTGCTCGATCGGCTCGATGGAAGCACTAAAGGCCAAACAAGGTCCTGAGCTTCCAGGCAATGTTTAGACTCTCCATCCTGACCGTCCATCAGTCACTCCTTTATCTGTCTGTCTGTCACGCTCTCTCTCTCTCTCTCTCTCTCTCTCTCTCTCTCTCTCGTAGTCAGAATGCCTCAGGCGTTGTTTTGAACCAAAGTGAAATGATTATTAAATTATTTTTCCATCTTGGAGCTTTATGAGCTTGGCTCAGTTTTTTAACAGACAGACACAATTATATATTTTTTATATATTGTTTGTTTGTTTGTTTATTTATTTGATGATACAAAATAAGTGAGCCATATGGCAACATTTTTACACCCAACATACATCTGATGATGTTCAGCTTTGATAACAAAGGAACAGTAAAACAGCACATACATACAGTACTGTGCAAAAGTACTGCCACCCCCCCCCCCCAAATGGAGTGCATCGAGTAAATGATTTAGATCAAAAGAGACAAATGGTAACAGATATTTTACTACGACAGGCTGCAAAGATTTCAACAGTCCATATATAATACTAGAGTCTGACTGTTTGGCAGCAAAATATAAACATTGTCAAGACTTTTGCCCAGTATATACTAGAATATACAAATATTATGTAACATCCTATGAGCTATATTCTGTGTGTAATTTAATATATATTAATCGTTTGATCTATATATATATATATATATTATATATATATATATATATATTTTTTTTTTAAGAGAACCGACAAAAGTTTATGACATAGTTTCCATGGCTGTCTATTATTAGTATTATTATTATTATTATTATTATTATTGTAACTAAAATTAACATTATATAATAATAAAAATGTAATAAAAAATTAAGATGTTTAAAATAAAATGCACTATCAACAGCAACAACAGATAGCTCACACCATATAATAATAATAATAATAATAATAATAATAATAATAATAATAATAATAATATGTTATCGAAATAAGGATATGACCTTTAAATTACCAAAATCCTAATATTTAGCCATATAACTTTAGGCTATGGCTTTAGCTTAGCTAGACCTCCGGGTAATTAGTTGTCATGGTAATTAACAAATGAATCTAGCCTGAGATAAATGAGCAGATCCGAGTTGACTAGCTGTCCTGATCTACTCTGGCTCAATACAATCATTTTGATAAAAATGTCAACAGTATTTTCTAAGTACAGCTTTGAAATGTAAAGAGACAGAGAGTAAACACGGCGCGGCTGAGCATTAGCGCTGCACCGCGGCGGCCGAGATGAAGGGGAGCGCGGAGAGAGAGTGTCTTCAGTTTTCATGTAAATTACTCATGAAGGTTATTTCTGAAGCATTTTCCCTTACAGACAGATTTAGAGATTGGTGTTTGACTGAAGTGTGTGTGCGTGCTTGTGTGTGTGTGAGTGTGTGTGTGAGTCGGGTTGGAGAGGAAAATGAGGCGTTCATAACCAGACAAAAATAAAGCAATTAGAGGGGAAACAATAAAGGTCGTTTTATACAGTATAGAGAGCCGCGTTTTATTCGAGTAATCAGCAGTCAGTCGTCACGGCTTTTCATTCCGTTCTTTATTCAGACGATTTCAGCATCATAATTTCTATTCGAATATGTAACACGTAGGTGCTGGACAGTGCGCTCGCGGCCGGGTGTTAACGACTCCCCTATAATCAAGGTAAAAAAATCTGAACAGCAAAATCTCTAAAACATGAGCTCGCAAGGCGCACTAATTAATGCACTGAAAGAAAGTAGCGTTAGGATGTAGATAAAAACTTTTTTACAAGTTATGTCCAGACGTGGAATGTAACTAAGCACGTATGCACTGTCCTGTTACTCTACTTAACTACAGTCTCAGTATCAGTACGTTACTTCAGTACGTTTGTTACCAGATACTTTTTACTCCACTATGTTCTACAACAAATACGTGTACTTGTACTCCACTAGATTTCTGCATGGTGCTGCGTTACGTAACCAGAGTGGAGCGTGGAACTTTAAGTGTTAATATCGCCATCTGCTGGCTGTTACGCATAATTGGTTTCCCTAATCATGTAGCAGGTGTTTCAAATCAGAAATGGAGACGGTTGCAGAGAACGACGGAAACAGCATGTTCACAGTCGGGAAGCACAGAGAGAGAGAGAGAGAGAGAGAGAGACAGAGAGAGAGAGAGAGAGAGAGAGAGAGAGAGAGAGAGAGAGAGAGAGAGAGAGAGAGAGACAGAGAGAGAGAGAGAGAGAGAGAGAGAGAGAGAGAGAGAGAGAGAGAGGAGATTTCACTATGGCTTTAAACTAAAACAACCTCAGTACGTTTGTTACTTTTTTTTAAAAAAATTTATAAATTTGATGGTAGGTACTTTGGTACTGAAATATAAATATAACTGGAGGACTTTTACTTTTACTTCAGTAACATTTTAGCCGTGTATATCTACTTTTACTCAAGTACAGGATTTGTATACTTTTCAAATTGAAATCAAATTGAATACCTTCGTCCACCTCTGATTATGAGTTCTGAGTTATACATGTGGGGGCGGAGTTTAAACTAATCATTGGCGTGTCTCGATTATGCTCATGTGAGTTCAGCACTGTTATGTCCAGCGTCACCATCTGACTGTCTAATGTAACTACGAAAAGTCACACTGAAATTTACAACATGCTCATTTATGTTAGTCTTTTTTGCTTTTCATTTTCATGTTCTAATGTGATGTGTGATGTGATGTCAGTATTTTCTATTCAGGTTTAAAGGTGTGTTTGTGTTTAAACGTGGTGATGCTGTTGGAAAAACTCAGTCACTTTTACTTAAGAACATAACTGGCAACCCACCAGTATAAACTATACATTGGAGATTTTAATGATGTGTGTGTGTGTGTGTGTGCGTGTGTGCGTGTGTGTGTGTGTGACCCCACTCTGAACAACAGGAATGTCCCCTATGTGAAAGCTGATGCCACTCTGGAGCTTCAGCAGTTGTGGAGTGTAAATGTGACGCGCCAGCGCCGTGACGAGGACGGGGACCAGAACTGGAACAGGAAGTGAAAGGATGGAACACTTTAATATTAATTAATAGCAGTGTTACTATTTTAGCAATTTAATTTTGCGGACCGATGAGGACAGGAGCAGAATCACGATGCGTCTTCAGGGACTTGAGACACGCTGTGTGTTTGTTTTTTTTCTTCTTTTTTTATATCCTTGCTAAATTAGATGTGAGCTCCCAGAGAAGGCAGGGGGTTGTGGGTGTGGGACATTCGCGAATCCGACGACGCTCAGCACTTGTTTGAAACGTGACCCAAGACAACAGCTATTAAGATATTAGCGAAGATGTTTTTGTTTAATTTTATTTCTCACGGACGCCCTGTTCAGCAAACTCCAATTCCATTTCCTGGCCTAGAATCGCAGCGTCCTGGTGGGATTTCGGCACCGGGGAGCGCGGTAACAAGGCAAACGTGCGCGAGAGCCGAAATCCAGACATGGAGAACCGGCGCAGTCGTTTCATAAGCGCATTTTCATGCATATGTTGTCTCAGAGGTGCTGTTCTCAGACACTGACAAAGCACATTCACTTAAATTGTCACACCTTGCACTTTTGTTCTCCTAATTGTGCCATCATTCCACATGAAAGATCTCTCTCATTAACACGGCAACTTCACAACAATCTCGGCTCGATGAAAACCCTTTAAATGAGCCGAAATTAATGACGCACGTTCTCCTTGCTGTGCATTTTTCCCCCTTCTTCTCACGCAGACATATCCTTCTTCCTTATGTATAGCTTTTCTTTAAAAATAAAGAGTTTAATTTGCAAGATAAGCATGCCCAGGCGCTGATTATTAATCAGGGAGGAAATAATAAAGCATCGATACGTGATATCTCACAGGTCCTTTTTCAGCGGCCTTGTTAACGGCGGCCTCCGGGCCTGCGCTGACACCAGACGCTCACATCTTTTAATCTCAACGTACAAACATTCAGGTTAAATCGCCGCTCTCGAGGGGAAGAGCTCCTCTGTTGTGTCGTTATCCGAGTTGCCTAGGCGACGTCGCACGCCGACACTCGCGTGTCGAACTGATTCAATCGTGCATTAGAAAAGGAGAAAGAACACAGCGTTCTCTCCTTAACCTTGATCACAAGGTTACTGAAACTTTACTTTTGTCACCAAGAAGAATTAAGAGCGGCGAAAGTGAGGAAGGAGAATAGTTCCACATAAATCAAGCCAAGACTGAAAATGCTTTATTTGCCACCGGGGAGCGTGTCTCTCTGTAAGAAGCAGCATTTAAGCAGCTCACGTCTGTTCATTAGCGCCGGTGCGAAGCCGAGAAGACCTAAATCTGCCTACGTGCCGGTGCAAAGCAGTTTAGCGAGTGTGTCATTGTGTTGGTTGTGTGAGAACGCCGCCGGGTTTTTATCGTCCTTCTCGCCGCGGAGCTCTCCAGGAGATTTTACTGTCAGCTCAGGAGGAAATATGACAACGGACGCCATCGGAGCGGCTTTACGACGGCACGAGAAGCAATCAGCCGGCCCTTAACGAGCGACTCTCCAGCCTGACGCCTCGTGTTAAGCCCTGCACGCCGAATTAACGACTTTGTTTCTTGTCAGGGGCAGGACGAGTGTACGGGGTCCTGTCTGGTTGGCGGGCGGGGGGAGCTGAAGGTGGTAGGGAGAGAAGCTCGTTATCCAAGCACGGAGTAAAACAATCAGTCCGACTCGCACAGGACACCGACGCTCCACCTGAGGCTCGATTAGGCTCGGATTAAAGCTCGCTGCCTGCTAAGTGCCGTGTGATCCGCGCG
>JAAGKR010005078.1:9612-54512 GCA_011419295.1 Clarias macrocephalus
AATAAATAATTAAATAATTTTAAAAATGTGTAAATTATCAGATTATAGGAATGATGTCACAAAAATGTAGAAATGTGTGTGTGTGTGTGTGTGTGTGTGTGTGTGTGTGTGTGTGTGTGTGTGTGTGTGTGTGTGTGTGTGTGCGTGTGTGTGTGTGTGTGTGTGTGCGTGTGTGTGTGTGTGTGGGAATGAACTTTTAATTTAGATATTTATAAATGCTCATATTATTATTATTATTATTATTATTATTATTATTATTATTATTATTATTATTATGCTCACTGGAAACAACCAGGAACAACCATAAAAACACTTCATCATATGTGTTCTATTTCTTTGCCTATGTCTCTATTTGCTATTTAATTTTTTTCCCCCTCAGTCTGCTTGTTTGTATAGTTGCATTAAATAAAATAAGATTAATTTCACCATATTTCGTATATTGTGCTAAAAAAATGTGACATTCTATATGTTACACAATGCTAAAGCTGGTATAAATTCAATTACAATGTTCTGGGTTTTGAGGGATACATGGTGTTCAATAACCTTTTTACAACTGGTTTATGCATTCTAAATGAAATCACAAGTTATATTGCTGGGTTTATATTGCACATGTGTGTGTATATTTTAAGAAACATTCTAAGCCTTTTTATTATTAGCCTGCTTTATACTTTACTCAAAACACACTGTCTCTTTAATAGTGCATTTTTTAAATACAGATCTCTATATTCACACAAGCCACTGTGTCCTGATTTGCAGATTTTTATTATTTTTTTTTACATTCTTTGTGACTCAATAATAAAGTCATACAAGTTTTTTGTAATTTATAGTAAATTCCAGATTCAATCTTATTTAAATTAAATTAAATTACATTAAATTCAATATTATTTGTATTATTTTCTCTCTCTGTATTAATTTTGCGGTTGGAAACTTTTAAACATAGTATACATAATAATAATAAAAAATACTGTTTAACCTCAATCAATTTACGGTAGAACAGTGAGGATGCAGGTGCATTATTACACATAAACCTGATGAATGACACACAGTTACCCAGAACTACCTCTGACTCTCAAAACCCCAGACCTCAATTTTTTCTAATACAAATTTAGATATTTATTTAATGAGTTCTACATTATTCTATCAAAAGCAACAATATACAACTGTTTGTATGTCAGTAAAGAAAATAGTTTTCTATGTTCTACCTGGAAAAACAGAAGCAGTTCAAGAAGTCTGAAGAAGATCTGTGGGAGTTTCTCCAAAATGCTTAAAAAACTTATCAGTCAATTTCTTGACAAATAAATAAATAAATAAGGAAATAGTAACATCAAATATTGATGTTTTTTGATTTATTACTGTGTTTTGCTCTTTATAAGATTTTTATAATATTTTATGTTTAATTTCAATACATTTCCAGGTATTTTATTAATTTCTATACAATATGTCTATACTATGTCTAATACGTTTGTGCAATACTATTAACTTTTCATTCTGGTCCAAATACGTTGTACAAAATAATGACTCTGTTACCTCCCACTTCTTCTGTGTATTTAATTTACAAGGTATAAATAAAATTAAAGTGATGAGAAATGTTTTTAAAATGTTATCATGTCAAGATGCGCGTTGCATTTCGGCTAGACTGCACAGAGACACAGGATTATTTTTGCTCTTAGTGAAATCACCACACACACACACACACACACACACACACGCACGCACGCACACACACACACACTGGGCAAAAGCAATCAGCTTATCAGCTCAACACACTGCGTTCAAAACTGCTGTGTGTGGTTTATTTCTAGTAAACACACTCAGCTGCACTACAAGCGCAAATGCAAAAAAATACCACTCTATACCCTTCACACGAATCCACAGACACATGCACACGTGCACATGCACGCACAAAAACACATACACACACAAACACATTTACAATAGTTTCCATCAACTCAAATCTTTAATGTATAAAACACTAATACTTTTTTTGTTGCAAAAATTATTATTATTATTATTATTATTATTATTATTATTATTATTATTATTATTATTATTATTTATACCTGCAAGTGTACTTTACTTACCATTTTCTATTTAAAGTCTATTGAAAATAGACCATATAAATGAGGCAGGTACACTTCTGTGGCACAATATTGTTTGTTAAGTAATGAGAAATGTTGTTTGTTGTTGTTGTTATTGCTGCAGCTGTTGCTGCTGTTGTTGTTGTTGACATGCAACATTGTGTAGACTTCTTTTCTATGTATCCTTTCTGTTATCACACATGAGACTCAATAGATGGATGCAATTACCAGTAGATACAATTAGGTCAACTTACATTTTTTATTTATATATGTAAATTTCTTTTTCTATAAATTGCTTATATCTATGCTAATTTAAACATAAGCTAAGGTAAGGACCTGTCATTTCTGTTCTTGTTAAATGCCCATTCAATGGACCATAAATCTACTGTGCATGTTTAATCATGAATCTAAAAGAAAATTGTGAAAGATATATACTGTTTATTACTAGTATGAAAATGATGGGTATAGGGTTTCCCACTGGTGTCAGTGTCACATTAAAACCCTTTTTAACTAACATTTAATTAATGTCAAAGGTTTCAAGGTAATGTTTGTATTTAAAACTGTATAACAGGGTTTTGGGAAGGAAGTACAGTTCATCAAGCTGCTATTAGTTTAAATGGCTCTAAACAGCTCCTTGCAAGACCAGAATGCCATCAAAAAGATTTTATTACTATAATGATTGATATTCATACATTGTACTAAATATACTATATACATTGTATATTTAAGGCATTATAACTGCCTGATGATTTCTTTTGCTTCAATCCATTTTTTTCATATGAGAACTATTATAGTATCATATTATACATTCCTAGAACAATAAAAAAAAAAAATTAATTTCTTAAAAATTAAACTTTCAGGTGGCTGTGTAAATGTTCAAAATGATACACAAATTATACCATGTTACAATTATCTTTGCGTTTTATTGCATCTGGAAAACACTGCAGTTTTTGAAAGACTGTACAGTCTTGAGCCACCCTTATTTCTTCATATTAAATGTAATAAATAATGTAGATTAAATAAAAAAAAAAAGAAACAAAATGTTTTACTGTGACAGGCTGTAAATTGCATGAAATTAGTTTTTTATTCAACAACCTCATTTTCCATCTCATCTGTTCCAACCACTCAGCATTCAGCGTCACCACTATACTAATCACTGGCTGGATCTTCTGTCATCATCTGCACCTGATTTTCACTCGTTCATGCCTTAAGTTAGATGTTTTTATGCTTTAATGATTATTAGGTCACTGTGTGGTTTAACACATTTCTTCTGAAGCTGCTCAGGTAGAGAGAATAGACTGAAGATGAGAGACAAAAACTTTGCCAAAAGTGCAAGCTAAAATGTTCTTCAGGAAGCTTGCAGAACTATTACTCAAACTTACATAAAAAAAAAAAAAAGACTTTTGCACAATAGTGTATGTAAGAATTTTACCTACTATATGTGACTATATAAAAAGAGGCATGACATAGGGAGAGTAAGAGGTAGAACTGTTTCACTGCTCAAATGTAATGAAATAAAAATAAAATTATGATCTTCAGTAAAGTAGATCATGGTAGTAATTTAAATGTGAAGTCTTTATAGATTATAATGTGAAAAAAGCAATAATCTAAATATACTAGCATAGACACATGAGGATTAAAAGACACCATGTGTATACTTACAAGAAAAAAAAATACAGTACAAATACATTAAGATATATTAAGCAGGTTATATTAGCATGGTTGTGCTATATACAATACTAAAAACCGCTTTACTGGCAGTTTTTTTTTGTGTGCGTTTGTTAAATCAGGACTGAATCGCTGCATTTCTTCTGCATAGTAAGACAAAGACAGTACAAAAATATAGCAGATTTTTCATGAGCAGTGTCACATATGTCATACTGAACAGATGCAGGTTGCATCTGAGCTCAAACACACCTGCACAAGCGACAAAACCAAAAAAAAAAATCACATTCAAAATCAGAAAATCTTACAGTCTTGGCATAAAAATATTTACCGTCATTTACTTAATTTTCCTCAGTTGCAAAATGTGAGTTAATTGTTAAAATAATGAAATGTTATTAAATGCAAAGTTAGTTTAAACTTATATGATATTCAGATCAGTGGAGAAATCTTATGAATGTAATATTCTAATAATGGTAAAGCATTATATACAGTAAGAAGTATTCATCAGTGTATTTGTTTACAAAAAGTCATAGATTTCTCACTTTCCTTCTCCTCTTCTTTTGCCATTTGACAGGGTTTTGTCATCATGGTGTCTTCAACTCTAGGGACTTAATAATATCATATACAGTAGGTTTTGTAAATTTAACTAATGAACAAGACAATACAGAGAGATACATGTAAGGCCAATGAACTTATTTCTTATATGATGGATTCTTATTATTTTTACAATATTTCGTACCTCTTGGAATGATAATAATCTGGTTATCAAAGCTGCTGTCATGTTGAACAGAACAGGTGAAGTTATTGTTCATGGCTTTGTGCTGGTCTATAATGAGCATGCTGGTTATTTGGACTTCCTGATCTTTGTCTCTCTGCTCCAGCTACTCATCAGCTTTCAGCTCAACTTTTCTTCCACTTTGATCCTCAGCTTGCCATGTGAATCGCACCAGGTCGGGGAACATGCCACTCGCCTGGCACAGGAGAACACACTTTCCATTTGCTTGTGGCCTGGACACTGGATACACTGACACTTGAGGTTTTTTGACCTGGTCCTTCCAAGTGTCTGTATATTTAGAGAACAAGCAAATCAGTTAAAACAATTACACAGTAAATCCCCATTGTTGGTTTAACACCTTAAGAGTTCATAAGAGGTTTTTTGTATTGTATTGTTTTGTTTTTTACAAAACAGAGCTTGAAACATCCTCAAGGATCAAGATGGGCTCAACTAATTATCTAAACATTAAATCTTTATATATATTACAAATGTCTTTATATATGTATCGTATATAGCTATTGTTGGTTAGCCTAGCTTAGATAATGCGAGAATATGCTATTGTCATTTAAGATGACAAATATATTTTGTTTCTTAAATTTAGGTTGACAGTGTTCATGAAAAATAGTTTTGACAATTTGGTTGTACTCCTTGAAAAAACATGTTGTTTGACCACTGGGTGGCAGAATACCTACAGTATCAATAATAGTATTACAGATTACCATTTTACTGTAAAGTAGAATAACACCTTAAAAGTCAGTACATCAGTAGTATCAGGCTCTTTGCTAAAGTCCATGAAATCAGTGCACAAAATCGGCAAATATTTAACCTAGGAAGCCTTAACAATCAGCTAAAACAAAAAATGAATTTCACTACTCACTTGGCTCCATTTATGTTTTATCTTTATCACTCAATAAATATTACAGAGATCTTTTCAAGTGCCATGGTTTACTAATACAGTGATTGCTATAGTTTTCAAAAGATCGAGTCCAACAAAGAAAAAAAGTGTTTATTTCATCCGACACTCACTAAATGCTCTAAACAACACCATACACTACAACCATTCATGTATGTACTATATATGTTAAACCATAAAAAAATACTTCTTGGATGCTTTGCAGAAAGACTACATCAGAACATATACAACAGAACAACCCCAGAAAGGGCCTATAACTTACAATAGTTTAAGCAGAAAGGGGCGCTGAACGTGAATGTAAGATAAGCCCATATGTAGGTCATTCTGAATATATGGTAATGCCAGGCAATGCTATCTTGTGATGCAATTCAGATGTACCATACATTTTATTTGTTTGTTTGTTTGTTTGTTTGTTTGTCTGTCCATCCATCCAGCCATCCTAGCCAGACCTTCAGGACTCCCCCAGGAATCCTGGAGAACACCTGTAATCTAATAATATATATTTTTTTAATGCTATTTTGACTAAGAATATACATTAATGCATTTCAGTTTAACAATTTTATTATTATTTTTATTTCATAGATATTAACATCGATCATATAAATAATATCTGCCTCAATTACAAATATCCATGGTTTTCATTATATTTATTGTGCAATAAAATTATTTTATTTTTAGAAAACTGAGCAACAGCCTAAGACTATAGATGAACCCCAAAATGTATTTTATGATAATGAATTGTATGTGATATATAATTTTTTATCTTTAACATGAAATATATTATATTTAATATTTACAAAGAAAGGTTTCAAACAAACAAATAAATGAATTTGATACTTTGTACATGTGATATCTGTACAACAAAAACGTATGAAAATTGAGCTCTATTTAGCACTGAATAATGACTGGCTAGTTATTCTCATTATATGCAATGTGGTAGAAATTCATTTTGTTTATCACTACCAGCTACCTCTGAAAGGTTAAACATATGTCTACATTTATTATCAATATTCATAAATGCCAATTACACTCAAGGTAAGAGCACTGGTTACAGTTCTTTAATGCCTTTATGTTTTTATGCTGTTTTTCTTATTCTAAGTGCAAAAGGTTTGATCAAACAAACAATCATTAAAATATGATTTTGCTAATGACAACTGGCCAGGTGCCAGTAATACTAAAATTATACTGTATGTAGCACCCAGATTACAGAAAATCTTTTTTAACATCAAACCTTTAGATTTTGATGGCAGCGACTAGTTTGCTTAATTATATTCAAAATCTTGAATATAATTAAGCAAAACCTTTTTGTAAATATTTTTTGCTGCAGTTATTGATTTATAACTGCCAAAGCTTTACATAAATAATTTAAAACACTTCAGAAGTATTGCACAAACATTCACACTTACCTGTTACATAAAGTTTTGTGCCAGAGCCGAAGATTTTCTTGGATCCCACAGTATATTTTTTAATGGCAAAAAGGCTGTTTATCTAATTTTCTCTTACTGTTTTATATTAATTTTGTATTATTGTAAATTGTTTTAAAAAATATTTAGACCTTAAACAGAAAAGAAGCAGACAAACCAAACACAAATGAAGATATCTGAGCAAGTTTATTGTGATCCTACCACTAGGTGCTGAAATAGATATCATCATCTTATACACTGTATATATATACAAACACATACTACAATTATGTGCACATCAAACATGCTCTGAACTATAGACTTTATTGCAAATTCTCACCTAAGATTTTCCCTTTATGTTAGCTTATTTGTTATCCAGTTGGAGCAGATGACTGCAACTAAATCTAAAGATAAGAAGAACTTGTCACATGTACATAACACCACCGTGAAATTTTAAAACTGTACCTGTACCAGGTCATAATAGATCTGGGGTAAGAGTGCAGGAAGATGAGATTTGAACCCTTGACCAAGTAAGATAGTGGCTTTAAGTATCACTGCTCTTAATTAACGCTATTAGCATTAGGGATGGAAATTCAAATCAATACAAGCTATTACTGGTTCGCTAGTCAATATATCACTGTGCCGTCATTTATAACAACAAAAAGCCAAAATAACAGGATGTATATCTATTTTTAAGGCCTAATCTTTAAATCACATTTAGAGTCTTTGGGTGTGGCCAAAACATCTCATAAGCAAATCCATGACTGTACTGTAACACGTGAGACAGAGCTAAAAAGAAGTGCAACAGACTTTGGGCTTGGACATGAGGGCAAATTAACCAAGGCAACGCTGATAACAGTTTATAAGGCATTTAAAATACAAGCAATACTGTAGTTTAGTGATTAGACAGTCAGACAAGCAATGCAAGAGAGAGGTTATGTGATGTTATACAGTATTACCATATTAAAGAAATAGCTGGAGATTTTGTTGTTTCAGAAACAACAATTTAGAGGGAGAACAAGTACTGAATTTAACATATATGCTTTGGGTGAACAATTCACTCATCTGTAAACACTGGGAGGGACATGTCCCAAAAATAAATGAATAAGTAAATAAGTAAATAAGTAAATAAATAAATTAAAAAATTAAATTGTGGTGTAGTGATTAGCACTGTCACCTTGCAGGCTCGATTCCCGTCTCTGTGTGCATGGAGTTTGCATGTTCTCCCTGTGCTTGGTGGGTTTCCTCCGGGTGCTCCGGTTTCCTCCCACAGTCCAAAGACTTGCAGATTAGGCTAATTGGCATTTCCAAATTGCCTATAGTGTGTGAATGAGTGTGTCAGTGGGTGTATGTGTGTGCCCTGCAATGGATTGGCACCCTCTCCAGGGTGTACCCCGCCTTATTCCCTAAGCCTCCTGGGATAGGCTCCGAGCCCCCCGTGACCTTGAATACAGGATAAAGAGGTATAGATGATGAGTGAGTGTACAGTACGTGTGGTGAAAGTGTAAACCCCTCACATTTTGAAATGGTGTCTTTTTCCTTTTTTATATGTAATGTTAACACAGCATATACCATGTATTGTAGTTCTCCATGTGCACAAAACCTTAGCCTATGTTGCTGAAGAATAGCAATGCTAATCAATTAAAAACTAGTGAAAAACTGGTGACAATAACATTTAGTTTCTGGAGCCATGGCCAGGGGCATCACCAGACCTAAGCAATTTCCCTCTGGGAATAATAAAGTTCTTTGAATTTGAATAAACCGTATTGGACAATGGTGAAGAAGGCAGTGGCATTCAAAAAACCAAGCAATAAGCATGCACAGATTGAGCAAGTCAAACCAGATGTCTTTTGGACATCCAGACGAGTACTACAGACGTCTATTTAGAAAATATTGTTGTATAGCCATTTCATTGTATAAAATAACAAATTATTCTTATTATCTTGATTGTCATTGTGATAAAAATTGAGAATGTAATTAAAACATTGAATTTCATTGTATGCTTTTACAAACTATGTTTTCAAACTGAAACAGTTTGTTTTATCAGAAATAAAGTGATGAAAATGAAATGCAAAAACATAAAAAACCCTCAAACCATTTCAAATTAAATCAAAAATCACATTTACATATTTCATTACAGACCCAGAGGAATACACCCACATACATTTATGATCTAATTTGCTTTACAGATTTTAAATGAATTATACAGTATGCTCACAGTGGGACATTCTGACATTGACAGGAACAGTCTTGGTTTCTGTATCATTTCCCTTTGGTAAAAGTCCCTCGACGTCACTTGACTCATCTCAGTGCACACTTACATCAAATGATCACTGATTCATTCAATCACTTCTGTTTTGTTATCAAAATGTCTTGCTATTAATGTATTTTAAACACCTCTGTAGACATTTTAACAGCCCTTAACTGATTACAAACTTTATTGGTTTTGATTTGTCATGCTAGTAACTATAAAGAATCACGACAAATTGTGAGAAAAGCACACTTAGTTAACAAAGTTTAGACAGATTAATTTCATAAGATCACGACGTATGTTAAACATTCTTTTTATGTTTAATGCTCTAAGTAAAATTGTTCTTTTTTTTTTTTTTTGCATGATTTGTTTTCCAAAATTTAGTTCTTGTGACTTCCATTGTTCCAGTGAAAGACTTCCTACCTTATATAAAATATAGCCAACTAATAAACATAAGGATCAATATTTTGTAGTGAATTGATTTTTATGATGAAGAAACGTTGGAATATCAAATGACTAATTATCTGATACCAGAATATGGAGTATGGTTAGATTATGGACGTATGTTGGTAAGATTTAATGCCTAATTTATGTGTAAAAACAGTAAAGCATAATAAAGTGCAATACTTATTGTATAGTCAAAGAAGTTTTTGTCCATTGTAGTAGTCTACCTGTTCAATGTTGTTTTGGCAGTGATTCGTAATTATTCAACTATGAAAAAGGTAAACTGAATTTATTTTGTTTTAAAGTTTATAGGAAAGAGTTATGGGATCTGTGCACAAGTTGGAACTTGATTAAATATGGCTGGCTTGCTTGGGCGAGGTTTTGTTGATATAATCACATTGGCTGTATCAGTCACTGTCTCCAACGTCTATTAACTACTGCTTTTTCAGAGCTATCATCAAAGCAGCTGATGATTTTGAGGAGTGCAGAGTTGCATGACAGAGAGTAGACTGAGATGGCAAAGAAGTTGACTGCTTTCCTGCAACAGATCATTTTTGATTCATTAAGCATCTGCTAAGCAAGAAGCAGTGGTCCCCTTGAATGCTCCGAAGAAATCTGGTCACAAACCTGCAAACAAATAAGTAGCAAAAATATTTGACAAATATAGTTGAAAGATGATCTAGGAATAAACAAAAAGGCCAGAGACAGTTTAGTCTCAGCAACAAGTAGTATACCCTATATCCTACTCTACGCTGTACAAATTCTGGCAAAGGCTACTCTATAGATTCTTTAAATTCTAAAGGTTATCTGAAGGAGGAGTGTGGGACTAAAAGAAGTGTATATCAAAGAACATTAATTCAGAATGATATACTGTATTAGTTGAAGGAAAGATAATCTTCAGCATAATTTAAAGGCATAAGCCACTTCCTTCTTAAGGCACATTGGTCAAGTAAAGAGGGATACCAGAGGTACCTGAGTGCATGTAGTGAGATAGTGGGGTTACCATGTCCTAGAGTGGCAAAGCCCTAGAGTAGAAGGTCTGGTCAAGATGTAGCTGTCCAAAAGGGGGCTTGATCAGGTGTACAGGGCCATAATGGTTATTATCTGTAGAGCTTTCAGCTGCTAAAAGCAACTTCACATGGTGAACTAGACTATATGGTGTAATAATAATAATAATAATAATAATAATAATAATAATAATAATAATAATAATAATAATAATATGTATTAAAAATTTGTAATTACACACACTAATATTTACACACACATTTTTTTTTTATTTATGTATAGTTTTAGTTGTCTTTACAACAACTCTTGTTTAAAATGTATTTTGTATATA
The DNA here is from genome assembly GCA_011419295.1 of Clarias macrocephalus. Taxonomy (NCBI): domain Eukaryota; kingdom Metazoa; phylum Chordata; class Actinopteri; order Siluriformes; family Clariidae; genus Clarias; species Clarias macrocephalus. The sequence goes on from JAAGKR010005078.1 coordinate 20,481, forward strand.
CTGTGGTTAAAATAAACTGGCAGATGGACTTTTAACTGAACCTGAGGTGTCAAACATGCTTACAGAATAATTGTGAATGATACTCTATTAAGTAATTTGTAATTATTTAGCTTAACATTGCATTCAATGCCCCCTGATGCAGTGACATTCATGGCAAAAAGCAAAACTTTCACACATGTACATTACATGTAACCTTTATACTTTTAAAAATAAAATCTCTCGTAAAAGCTAATGAGTTATCAGCTCTGCACGCTGTGGTTAAACCTGCTACATGCGGTTAATTTCCAGTAAACACACACAGCTGCACACAACTGCTGTGCATGGAAAGTGTGGTGGGGTTTTGGATGAAGAGTCATGCAAACCCCCACCACACTTTCCATGCACAGCAGTTTCCATTCTAATCGATGTGTTAAATGCATTTTATTAGATATAACTAGCTAAGCATGCTCTGTTTGTCGTAAAATGTATTGATGTACAACAAACATATCATATATGGTATGATACTAAAATCATCTATTAATCATCAACAATTAGTAAAGCATCTTTATTTACTTATCACTTATGCAAAAGACAATAACACTGTGTGCTTTGTAAACTACTTTGTAAAGTATTAAATGTTATTTTAAAAGAAATTAAAAAGGGTATTTCTGGTTAATGAAAGGAAGTAATTAAGGACTTGTATGCAATGTATGTGTGCTGTCTATTAAAGCTGATGTCTTGAATCATTCTTTTTAACTGATGAAGATGTCTAAAGGTATGCCTGATTCTGATGTACTACACACATTTCTTTTTGGTTTACTTTCTCATCTTTTAAGCATCTTATTCCATATAGTTCTGAAAAACAAACATAAAATATAATATTACATATTAGAAGTTATTTATGTAGTATGAAGTACGGAAGAAGCTGTGAGTTTTTATTGTGAGTTGTTGTACAGCACTCGTAGGTTTATTCTCACTGTTCTGCCCGAAACCCAGCAGGAACAATAATAAGTTGCTGAATGCTCCTTCTTTAAAATAGGGATTATCAAAACGAACTGATTTCCTATCTTCTCAGATTGCAGTGTCTCAAAACCAGGTTCATTGCGACTGGTTTGATAATCAATGTCTACATATTGGACTCTCTTGAAAGGTTCACCATCTTTCTTCTGATACCAGTAAATGTAATGGTTACACTCTGAAGGGAAAGTACAGTCTATTTTGACAAGCTTATTGATGACTTTAGTCATTACTAGCTTCTGATGCAGCTCCACCTCACTTTGCACTGTGAATAAGGAAATAAAATGTTATTTTAACTCAGTTAACATAAAAAATATATGTACGTACAAAGTGTAACAAGTGTAAATAAAAGCTGTTATAAGGGACGTCAGTAAAAAAGATTCATAAGGGAGGTTCATATAAATTAGGACTTGACCTTTACCTGCATGAATTATAAAAATCATTAACAAACACAACTGCAGTAACAGCTTCATGGTGAGTGTGATGGGTAAGAAGTTTCTTGAAACTACACCAGCAGATACTGTTTGCTCCTCCTTCTCTTTTTCCGTTCTGCGTCAAACTTTGAAAATAATAACAGCAGCAGTATTCATTGTTATTTATCACCAGGGGTGTCATGGGGGTGGGGGTGGGGGGGGGGATAAGGGGGGAGGAACTGACTATCCAGGGCCCCAATGGCAGGAGGGCCCCTGTAAGCCTGGAATGAATTGAAAGAAATGGATCAAGACAGGAAGCGGACAGAATGAAACTTCTTATGTATAGGGCCAAAAGTAATGGACCCTGTTTATCAGCTTTGGACATCACAGGGTCACATGCTATTGCCACTTTAAACATGTGTGCTTTGATGTTGTCTTGAGGATTGTGGCAGCTTGTAGGTGCATTCCCGTCATTTCCTTGTCTTCTTCATACTCTGTCTATGCACGGTAAACTATATCCGTTGTGTAACGTGTATAGCCACGCCCACCTCAAGGGAAAAAGTGCAAAATTGGAAGAATAAAAAGCACTAGATGCTGTGATATAATCTAGCACAAAACTGCTCATAACTTTATTTATACTCAACATTTATATTTTTAAAATGTTTTTATTTATGGCACAAATTTAACTTCAGGCAAATTCTTAAGTTATGCCAAAGTTTCATTAAATTCTGTCATTCTGTACAGACATACAGTTTAGCATAAAACAAGAACATTAAGAAATTTAAGTAACTGCTTAGTTCTGCAGGATTTAAACAATCATATTTTGTGCAGCTGGATTAGAAATAGCACGTCTGTTCTTCTTATTATGTAGGCTATTTATCATTGTATTATTACCAATGCTGATTCAACATCATCAATCTTAACATATCACTAGCTGTGACTGGATGTAACGGCTAAAAATCCGATCTCATCCCTGAGGCAGTAGTGGAAGATGCCTTCGTTGGAATGTGGCAAAAAGTCGGGCACATGAACATTTATTAAAATTATCCACAAACATTTGATTGGCTCACTTTCAAATGTAGTGACGTATCAAAATGTATTGTGTAGAAAACAAATGACCTTGGCCTAAAGTTAGCTAGGCTAGTCTGTCTATAGCAGTTAGCATATCACCTTAGACTAAATAGCCCAAGGACTAAGTAGACTAAGTTAGACAAGGAACAGAAACATCAAGCTGACATGAACGTGTTTTGTAGAACATTGTTGGTCATATATCTGCATTTTGCCGCATCACCTTGCAGGTCTTTTTCCTTTTTTGACCTTTTTGTTTTTGCACCAACAGAGCTTTTCTTTTTCATAACCTATGCCACTCACAAGACATTCATACTTGTGTGGGAGACTGTGATGAAGATGTTGGGAAATCATGAGATGTTGCTCATGATGGCCAGTCCAAGCGTGGTTGTTAATCACATTGCTCCACATAACCACTGCACCCATAAGAATTACTATATTTTTTGCTTTTATTTTTAATAGAAAAGATTATATTGAAAAATATAAGTGTTCGCATTGTAAAATGTAACATATCATTGATGGTCCATTGATCATTTTATTAGCTAAACACGTAACAAATCAATTACTAATGACTTTGATTATTTCCATCAAATTTCTTGTAAATGTATTTGAATTTTTTTTTAAAAAAAAACAATAGTACAAAACAACAGTATATAATAATCAAACTAATACAAAATGTTTCCTAGACAGGATAGATGATCTAGGACAAACTGATAGTGATAGTCTATACTTTTTTTTTTGTACATGTATAATTAATTTTCATACATTTTGAGTTCTGTAAAGCTGCTTTGTGATAATGATTACTGTTTAAAGCACTTTCCACTAACATTTAATTTAAACAAATTCAAATGGAATTGAATATGGATGCATGGATAGATTACAAGAGATTTAATAGTATATGTATATAAGAATGTGCATGTTTAAAATACAATTTAAGTTATTATAAACTTCAACATAAAAAACAAGGTCAAATAAAAAGGTAAAAAAAAATTTAATCCTCTCAGTAAAAACCTAGATAGATAGATAGATAGATAGATAGATAGATAGATAGATAGATAGATAGATAGATAGATAGATAGATACCAGCTGGGGGTGGTATGGATGGACACCAGATTCCTCATCCACATTCCCGAAAGTCACCGGTGTATTGAGTTATTCTGTTTGGCTGATGGACTGATCAGAGAGCTTTGCCTCTAATTAGACTCATGTTAGCAGAATTTCTCTTGCACAGTAAGACAAAAACAGTGCAGAAGTACAGTAAATTTTTCACCAACAGTACTATATATGACATGCTGAACAAATACAGACTGGGACTGGGCTCAAACAAACCTGCAGAAAAGAGACAAAAATGAGAAATCTGTTATTTAAAACATTCTTTTTCATTGTTATTGCATGAAATGTTATATTCAGTTATTATGACCTTTGTAAATATATTTGGCAAGTAATACATGAAAATATGTTATTTCATGTAAAAGTGCACTTAAATTATATTTGGCTGATCTTATTTGCTTTACCAGAATCCATAATCTCTTCTTCCTCCATTTTTTCTGCTTTTTGAGGTGCGCAGGTAGTAACTAAGACAGGTTTCGATTCTGTGTCTTCTGTAAGGAATTAAGAGCACTGTGTAAGTTTTGTAGATGTACTGTATAAAATAAGATTATATTGTCTAGATTAACAGTGGAACACATTTTGAAGACACTAAAGATTAATGCCTTATTAATACCTTTTGGAATGACTAATTCCTTCTCAGCACTGTTGGTGTGTTGAACAGAGCAGATGAATTTACTGTTCATGGCTTTTTGCTGGTTGACAATGAGCATGCTGGTTACTCGGACTTCCGCGTCCTTGTCTCTCTGCTCCAGACGCTCTTCCCTGTTCAGGTCCATGGTTCTCCCACCCTGATCTATTGCTTTCCATTTGAATCGCACCAGGTCTGGGAACATTCCTCTTGCCTGGCACAGCAGTACAGACTTTCCATTTGATTGTCTTGACACTGGGTACACTGTCATCTGTGGCTCTTTGACCTGGTCCTTTCCAGGGTCTGTATTTTAATAAGAGAATAACTATTTTTATATGTATGTTAGTAATTTGGGTAATTATAATGAGAACAAACTGGGAATATTGAAAGAAAAGTCATGCAACATTGCAACAGTGTTTCTACTAAAAAGTTGTTAAACAATAAACACACACACACACACACACACACACACACACACACACACACACACACACACACACACACACACACACACACACACACACACACACAAAATATGGTTAATCACAGTTCATTCATGATATGGAAGGGGGGATGCAGGTAGGTTTGGACAGCTTTTTTCACTTTGATTTAAAAACATTAAAAGCTGAATTTTGTATTCACTGCATTTTGTATTGTTTGATTGTCTGAGTCAATTGTGTGTCAAATATGCAAAAAAACAAAACAAAACAGGAAGAGAACATGACCACCAGCCTAATATTGAGTATGTACCCCCCTTTGCCCCACAAACAGTAATGACTTGTGTGCTCTGACACCGTTCTATTGGAATCAGCATTAACCTGTTCCTAAATTTGAGTTTCCTTAATTTGAGTTTGGCCTTCCTGGCCAAAATTGCTCCAAGAGCACAACAACGACTCCTGCTGTAGCTCATAAAAAAACCCTCGACAAAATCTAAAGAACTGCAGGCCTCACCTGCCTCAGTTAAGGTCAGTGTTTATGATTCAATATTATGAAAGAGACTGGGCAAGGATGGCATGCATAGGAAGGTTCCAAGGCCACTACTGACCAAAAAGAACACAAAGGTTCTCACATTTGCCAAAAAAACATATAAATTATTCACAAGACTTTAGGGCAAATATTCTGTAGACTGATGAGAAAAAAGTGATTTTAAAAAAGCATTTCTCTATTAAAAAAAAAAAAAAAGATTTTTTTAATAATAATATTTTTTTTTTAAAACAATTGCAAACAATTGCTTTTGGACAAACAACTCACATTCCAAAAATTTGAACTTGCCACATATTCTTGTGAACTTATTAGGTAAATTTTTTTAGAAAGACTGTATCTACAGGCCAGACTGCTTTTTACAACAAGAACAGCAACATTACTCAGGCGTTTTACAAAATTGCAGCAATATCTCATAAGGGTATATTCGTACAAACAATAATGAAGGAAATTTTACTTAAAGAAAGCATAAATGGTTTATGTTTTTTTAAAATAAGTAATTACAAATTATTCACAAAAATTTGTAGATGTGTATTTTAATAAACATTAATTTTTTATTAAACATTATAAGTTTAATAAAACATCTATTTGGTCAGACATTATTTAAAACATTACTTTTTTTTCAAACTTGTATTTTTATTTAACTATATTTTACATGTTCAGTTCAATTCTCATAATTTTTTTTGTTGAAGCTAAAGGTTAAAAAGAAACCCAATCAAGTTTTATAAACACCTGCCATTTTAATGCATTTTGTCCATTTTATCATGTCAGTAGTAACTGCAAAATGAGCTCATGCCTGTAACTACAGTACATGTCGAGTTCCAGATCCAAATACTTTGTAGTAGTATTAGTTAAATGCATCATAACACTGACACAGACTACATCTAATACCTACTTCCAAATAATTTGACATCCATACAATTTTATTAAAAGTCCCAATATTTTGAGGACAGATAATATTTTTGATGCTTCTTAGAAATAATGAAGACAAGTAATCATTTGTATCCGCTTTTTAAAACACTTTTATAAAGTTTGTTCTGCCTTAGTAAATAATAATTTAAAAATGTGATCATACCAGTAACAATAAGTTGAGTTCCAGATCCAAATACTTTGTAGTAGTATCTGTTGCCATAGCGGTCAGTGTCACACTCAGAAACAGACTTCATCAAATACCACTATACAGCTAGATTTCTAATCAGTTTTTAATAGTTTATACCCTTAGAAAATTATGGATTTTTTGTTTATCAGTTGATTAATGTGATATTCACATCTTGTGACAAATGTGTTTTCCAGCTCTGATATGGTTCTGGAATAATACAGAAAGACTATTTCTTACCTGTTACATAAAGTCTTGTTCCTGAGCCGAAAACTTTCCTCCACCAGCCTTCCACAGCATAATGTCCAAGGACAATTACTTCAAAGACATGCAATAAATCTATCCCTTAATTTTTATTAGAAATTCATATTATGAATTTTAATGAGAAACAAATTTGCATCATAGTGACCTGAGATGACAAGCAGATGTTTTCATCTTTTGAGTTAATAAAAAAAAGAAAAAACCTTTAATGAAGATTTGATAAACTAATTGCAATCTTACCACAAGGGGCTGAAATGGTTGTTACACCCAAATATTATACCATATTGATGTAACTGTGTGTGCACAAGTGTGAATAAACAAGTGCTGTTTAAAATTTTTGCTTCAAAATCATTTTGTTAATGATAATAGAAGCATGTATATTCCCTATTTTTTTGTAATTTTATTAATCGTAACAATAATAAAATCATGTCTCACTGTCTCATGTGTCACTTAAACACCAATGTTGTCATTGAGAAATGAGATGGAAATGTCATTACATTGTTCATTTTTGGGTTCATATATGCACATAGACACATTTTTCATACACTGCCTGGCCAAAAATGTCACCATTCCTATGTGATGTGTGCTTTTTCTTACCTGTTACATTAAGTGTTGTCTCCAAAGGCAACGTTTAGCAAATTGAATAATGATCTACCTGTAAGGTGACATGTGCATAATTCTTGATTGTACAAAGCAAATTCAGATTAAAAATATTTTAAATAATTATTAATTATTTGTAATCAGGAGCTGGCACACTTATGTTTATTTTATAGAGAAACATGGTTATGTTACGAATGTGCATGTACAGTATAATTGAACAACAAGTTACAACAGATGTAAAGGTGGCAAGATGTTATTGGCCAATCCTCCCCTTTAAGACCAGTAGCCTTGTGAGTAATGTGTGTATACGATGTAAAGAAGTGATGTCTCCAGATACACGTAATGAAGAATGAAGTCAGTGCAGAGCATGTTGCTAATGTTGGTAACAGTTAAGGTACTGTAGTTTGCTAAAAAGTGTCTAAGGTGCAAGATAAGAGTCACAAAAGGCTATGTGTTTTGTTTTTCTTCATCACTGCTGAATTGACCTTAGAAGATGTGTTTCCCAGCTACAATTCAGGCATTAGTCACCCCCCCCCCCTCCCGCTATCAATAGCGACAATAAACAAAACAGACATTCCCATACTGAGCCCAGGCCAGTTTGATAGGTCAGGATCACTGTTGATCTGAGAAAACAATTGGGGTTCACGTACAGTTCAGTCTACCTTGAGCTGGATCTATCATCCATAAAAAGCCCAAATTGGGTCAGTGGATCTACTAGCTCATTGTGGATGAAGTAGAAGCTGTCTATGGGCTGAGCATTAAGCAGCCATATAGATCAACTGCTTCATGCAGTTCAGAGCCAGAGCAGCTACACTGCATGAGGCTGCCAAACTGGCAGATTGTGGGGAGCCAGTGGAAGTAGCTGTAAGACCCACATGAGTGGGCAGGTGTTATCTGCTATGTTATCTTCTGTTATGCAGAAGAGCCCTTCTCCACATCAACCTAAACCATTCACCAGTGTTATACAGTGGATCTCCATCCTAAAAACCCACAAGATGAAATGTGTGATACATGAACTTAAAATCTGTGCTTTTGTTGAAATAGGGTCTGGAGAAATGACCGACTTCTTCATCATTTCAACTCCATTCCCAATGAGACCAAACCCCAATACAGCTATCAGTCATATAGACCTTGTAGGGCACCACTCCAGGAGTCTGGCATTCCTGGTTGAAATCATTCTACTGGTGCATATTGGAATTGGAGTTAATAATGTGAATTTTATCATGGCTGAGACTGTCTACAACCTTGCCATGACATCAATCACCTTAGAGAACGGGGTGGGCCGGGTGTCTTTCAATCAGCTTAGTCCCTCAGGTTCCCCACTATTCTTGACCTTATTAACCTTGTCTTCCATCTCTTTACCGATTCACCTGCAGGTCCTCATTGCCAGAAGCTGCACTGACCTGTTGGAAGTTGCCCACTGTAGGATGGTCCCCCTGATCCAGTCCCACAGTGATGTATTTTTCTCCTCTGTAAGACTCAATTACCTCAACTATACCAAACTGGACTTAACAATCTGAAAAAACAAATGGTAGTTATAAATGGCACTGGCAGTTATAAATGACCCCAAGGGCCCGTAAAGCTGCTGCCTTTTGCACCCAAAAGGGGACATGATACCTTTTGGACTCTGCAATGTGCTGTCCACATTAGAAAGGATCATTGACAATCATTGGTTGGGTTACAATGGGAGACATGCTCTATCAAGGGTATCTCAAGACCAGCATTTGGAGCAGGACATTAGCCAAATGCTAGAACAACTTATTCAAGTGATCAACAGGCTGCAGGAAGCCAATTTAAAGCTGAAGAAATGTTCTGTTTAATTTTTGTGTCATGAAAGCATGACGTGTAACAGAGTAGATCATCTTGAAGAGAAATCTCCTGTGGAGGTTATTGACACTTCACCAAGCACTGATACCCCTGCTCAGCTTCAGGTGGATGAGGTTGACACTCAGCACCCTGCCAGAAGACAACCCCAGTGTCCACCTTTGAGTGCCACATCTCATCAGAGACCACAGAGGGTGTGCAGAGTGATCGGTTTGTATGGGTTTGCTACTAAATGCTAATTTTATATCAGGCCTGATGTGGTATTGAATTTATAATTGGCATATTGAACAATTATAATTGGCAATTGGAATGCCCTGTGGTGTACATTACTGTTAATTATCCATTTTACATGCTAATTGAAAACAGAGATTTTGTGGAAATGTCTTGGTACAAGAGAGAAGAAAAGTATTTAATTTGTAAAAGTGTTGTGTGGTGTCAGCGAATTTTTGCTGTTTAAGGTCAGAGAAGTAAGAGTTATGTTACCTCATATTTAAATAGTTAAGGGGATTAATTGTGCCAGCTGTCTGTTGCTATAGACATTGCGTTTCTTTATAAGGAATATGCGGTAAGCACTCATAGACATTTTCATGGACACTGACAGTGCAGCCACCTTTTGGGCTCAAACATGGACAATAATGATTTTAAGGGTTTACTCATCATCCAGTGTAGGGGTAATGTTACCGGCCAAACTTCCCCATTAAGGCAAGTAGCCCTGTGAGTAAAATGTGCATGACATAACGTGGTGATGTTCCCAGATACAGGAAGGAAAGACTGCAGTTGGTAACCGTGGCAAAAGGTACTAAGTGTCTTAGGGTAAAAGGTGCATTATAACAGTCACAAGAGGACATGTGTTGTCTTTGCTGCTGAACACAAGGCTGAAAAAGAGGAATAAATTCTATTTTCAAGCAATGCTATTACTGTTTTCCTTTTTCCTTTATCACTGATAAATCAACCAGAGCTTGGCATTTTACCATCTATGAGCCAGGCATTAGTTTAGGTGCTAGTACATTTAGTACATTAGACTATATAGTAAAGGTCTTGCAGCTATGGATTAGAGCTGCAGATCTGGAAAGGTTCAACAGTTCAATAAACCAGTGTAATGAAAATCAAAGCTTAATTTTGTCTCACTTGGACAACTATTTTTTAATGAGAAATGTGATGGAATGGGTTATATGTCTGTTCATATCTATTTACTGAATCGCTTGCTACCAAACAAGGATCCTGTGTTATTGCATAAAAGATGTATGCTTGTGATAGTGTGCCCTGAATATGTATTAGATTATATTTTAATAAGGAAAAACTAATAAATACATAATTCATAATTCAAAATGAAATGTGAAATTATTTGCAAAATTATACAAATGAACACTACAATAATTACATCATTGAATGTGTGGGTTTGAAAAAATAATAAAGTTAATGACTATGACAATGGTTGCTTATGGTAGGGTTGTAATATAAAAGATTTTTGATATACATATTCTTATACCTCAAAATCAACATATTAGTAACTCATTTAATATGAAAAAACTGGTGCTAGGAATATACTGTATTGTATATCAGGCATTTGGCCTTCTGTATAGTTCTGCAACTTTTCATTTAATTCTGGAATCAACAGATTTATCAATATTATATCAATAGGAAAAATATTAAAATGTTTGATTAAATGTGAAATATTTTTAGTTAATCATATGTTAAATTTTGGAAATTATTTAGGTAGTATAAAGTTTGAAAGAAACTGTGAACTCTGATTGTGGGTTGTTGTTCAGTACTCGTGGGTTTAATCGCACTGTGCTGCCTAACACCCAGCAGGCACAGTAATAAGTTGCTGAATGCTCCTTCTTTAAATCTGGGATTATCAAAAGAATCTGATTTCCCATCTTCTCAGATTTCAGTGTCTCCAAACCAGGTTCATTGCGGGTGATTTGGTCATCGATGTCTACATACTGAATTCTCTTGAAAGGTTCACCATCTATCTTCTGATACCAGTGAATGTAATATCTACACTCTGAAGCGAAGGTACAGTCTATCTTGACAAGCTTCGTGGTGGCTTTAGTAATTACAACCTTCTGATGCAGCTCCACATCACTGTGCACTGTGGAAAAAGGAAAAAGATCAACCAGGAGGAAAGGAATATAAAACTTTGATTAGTAAAATTCAGTATATTTGAGGATATGAAGTTTACCTGAATTAAACATAAAAAACATCGAAATACATAACTGCAGTGAGAGATGCATGGCAGCTGTTTGATGTGTAGGAAACTCTTCAAACTGGACCAGGAGGTATTGAATGCATTAAAAGGACTCATCATGCAGTTTACACCCACTTTATCTGTTACACGTCATGCTTTCATGACACATGAAATCAAACAGAACATTCAGTAAGACTATGCACTGCGTCTTTAACCTGACATTGTATTATTGTTTTACTAATTTAACTTATAAAATGTGCCCTGTTGAGTGATGGACAACACTAGGTTACAAGAACCACAGTTTAAGGACAAGTATCCTATTGTATGTTGCTGCTACTTTTCTGTTTTAAAAGAGAATATGCCATTTGTGTATTGTTTTAATAAATAAATAAATAGTTCTCCTCACTATTATAAACATTACATCTATGAAGAAAAGTGTTAATTTAAGAAAACTTCAAACATTGATTTGAAAATGCTTTCCTTTTTTAAAAAGCCTATTTTAGTTATGTTTGTGTATTTTGATACAGCACTGGTGTAACAGAATCACTCGACATAATAAAATAACTGTTGCCCTGGAGAAAGTTTCATAGAAATACCACAGCACAACTGTGAGTCCAGGTGCATCCTGACATTAACATTAAACTAAACATAAATTGCACAGAATTAGATAAGACCCACGTTTACCAACGTTTATTTTGTCATCCATTCAGAGTAGGCATATTTATTTAAAGCTTAACTTTAACTAATTTCTCAGTTATAGGTCTGAGTTTGCGAACTCTACATAATCATAAAACTGAAGATTTTTGAAGATTTGGATTAATTATGGCTTTTATGGTTATGGTGCCATTCAAACCTTATGATTTTTATTAAGCTACATGTGTGATTTTCTTTTTTTTTCTAAGCATCTTTAAAGCATTAAGAATCTATTGGCTCAGTGATACAGTAGGTTTCTCGCCTGCCATGTAGATGGCCTGTGTTCAGTTCCCAGCCAATGCCCCAACCTTAGCCATATTCCGGTCACAATCCCAGATAAAATGAGATGGTTGCATCAAGAAGGGCATCCGGCATAAAGCCTGTGCTAAAGTATTTGCGGATCGGATGGTCTGCTTTGGTTGGGAGCGGCTGAAAGACCAACAACAACTCAGTATTGAATCTGCATATACATATTGAACTATCACACTTTTAAAACGTTTCCTTGCTGACAAAGCCTGCATATTGTTTCGCTTTATTAACAGTGTAATTTACAATCAAATGCATTTTCAAATAAGTGAAATAATTTTGCCTTCACATGTTTATTGAAATTTGGGGAATATAATGTCCTAACGTGGCTTAGTGGTTAGCACTGTCGCCTTGCACCTCCAGGGTCTGGGATCGATTCCAGACAAGATTCAATTCCCACCTTTGAGTGCATGGACTTTGAATGTTTTCACCATGCTTGGTGGGTTTCCTCCACGTAATCCGGCTTCCTCCCACAATTCAAAAACATGCAGATTATGCTAATTGGCGTTCCCAAATTGCCCGGTAGTGTGTGTATAAGTGTGTGAGTGTGTGTATATGTGTGGACTGTGATGAATTGGCACCCTGTCCAGTGTGTACTACTTATGCACTGTAAAGCTCTAATCTGAGGTGCTGTAAATGTGATTTAGAGGTGATTTCTGAGGCTGGTAACTCTAAATTAACTTGTTTTTGGCAGCAGAGGTAAGTTTTGGTTTTGCTTTCCAGGGATGTTCTTCATCATCAAGGTGATTCAAGGTTTTGGAAAATACACTTGACAATGCTGTTCTTGCAAAAGCTTTTCCAAAAAAGCTTTGTATCTTAAATTAACAACTGACCGTTATTGTTGTTGTTACTTAATTAACTAATTCCATATCTGTTATTTTATAGTTTTGAAATCACCAGTATTGTTCTAGAAGGTAGAAAAAAAGTCACTAAACAAAAAACTTTGAATCAGAAGATGTGTTAAAACATTTGACTGGGACTATATAGAGTGGCGGCACGATGGTGTAGTGGTTAGCACTGTCGCCTTGCACCTCCAGGGTCTACAGTAGGTTCAATTCTCATCTCTGTGAGCATGCATCTTCTTCCTGTGCTTGGTGGGTTTCCTCTGGGTACTCCCACAGTCCAAAGATATCCAGATTAGGCTAATTGCCGTTCCCAAATTGTCCGTAGTGTATGAATGAATGTGTGAGTGAGTGTATGTGTGGGCGCCCTGCGATGGATTGGCACCCTGTCCAGGGTATACCCGGCCTTGTGCCCTAAGGCTCCTGGGATAGGCTCCAGGCCCCCCGTAAAGGATAAAGGATAAAGAGGTATGACATTGAGTGAGTTAGTGTAGGTATAGAAATATGTTAATGGGCGACATCTCTGACTTTTATGTTTAGTTTAGTCTATATACAGCACATTTGTCTTTTAACTCACAGTACATGAAACTCATTTGTATAAAAAAAAAGACAATTTCATTTACCTTTTAGGTATTGAATAGTTTAATGTAGCTTAATGATAATGAAGTAATAAAGGAATATTATTTGAGCAAATAACTTGGTTTAATTATTTTGTTAAATACATATTAATCCTTCTTGAGAAAAAAATATTGCAATTATGGGAAAAATATCTATACTATAATGTAATTTTTCTGACTTAAATCAATGAATATGCAGGACAACAACAAAGCAACCAAGTTGAAGAGTTTTACATGAAAGATGACCGAAGTAAGATTTAAACTGTTATTGAGCGACATTTTATTACTCTAGATGACGACACCTTCATACGAATAACACTAAAGAAACTAAATACAACAGAATATTTTATAGTTGTCAATTTTCATGTGACAAAGATTTATGTCTGTTATTTTTTTACTCAAGGACTAAAGAAAGCTAATGCTGCCTCTCAAACAGTCCACAGTGGGTTATGTTGTTGTTGTTTGTTTAATTTCCTGTAACAACATTGCAGCATGAAAAGTTATATTACATATGCAGAATTTGTAAGCACAACAAATAACATAACGTTATCATTAGTAACATAAAACTGTGAATTAATCAGCGAACTTTGCCTTTGAGCATCCCCTTGTTAGCAGAATTCCTCTTGTACAGTAAGAAAAAGATGATGCAGAAATACAGCATGTTTTTCACCAATAGCATCACATATGTCATGCTGAACAGATACAAACTGCGGCTGTGCTTAGACACACCTAGAAATTAAACACACACAAACACATGTACAAAAGGTAAGTTTTATATAATGTAATATGTAAATTCCATCTGCATTAATGTTAGCATTTAACATCACTAACAAATAAAGAGTAACATATTATATCAAGCAATAATTGTAAATCATTACATGCATAGAATATTTACCAGATATTAGATTGTCCTCTTGCGCTTCATTTGGTGTGTTTGTGGGTGGACAAGTTGGTTGGACAGGTGTCTCATCTAAAGTGTGAGAATTCACCATAAGGGATATTTTATTCCGAGGGTACTGTATATATATGTGTATATATATGTGTGTATATATGCTGGCTTATTAATCCTATATCTTTTTCACTCAGTGTATTCAAGTTTAATAATTATGAGTAATGAGTTGTTTGAAAATGATACAGTAGGGTGTAAAAAATCCTGTATATACAGTACCTTTTAAAATGGAAGGAGTGTATTCTCCCGTTTCATGTTTGACGGTGCACTTGTGTTCATTTAAAGATGATTTGCTTTTGTCTACAATGAGCATGCTGGTTATTCGGACTTCCTCATTATCTGTCTGCTCCAGTAGTTCATAACCTCCCTGTGATGGTTGTACTTCTCTACTTGCATCATTCCATTTGAATTTCACCAAGTTTGGGAACATGCCTTGTGCCTTGCATAGCAGCATATGCTTTCCATTCTCCTGCTCGTTGGATACCGGGAACACAGATACTGTAGGGCTTTTCTTTTCTTGGTCTGGTTAGGAGAATAGACAAAAGTCCTGTTAATAAGCAATCAACATATGAAACCATGCAAAGTCTGTACTTATTTCCTCACTGGACAGCTCTGGACTGCAAAATGTTTTAAAATACCTGTGTTTTTAATTGCAAAAAATAATAATGTCAAACCATACCCCTTCCCTTACTTTCCTCTTATGATATTTGACATGGATGAACTAAAAGCACACATGAGCACATGTACTCATTCTGGATTAACTTTATATCCACAATCTTTGGTTAAGAACATTTTGGGCTGAGAGATGATTGTTGATCATTTGCAATGCTTAACCTCATCAGTTTTTCTGGCATGTTGCTCCTTCTTCTTTCTTGTGTACATACTGTACTCTTTACTGTTCTGTTGTATAATATTGATGTATGCTAATGTATCTTCCATTATCATGGGCTGCCCAGAGAGCATTAGTGTGCATGTTCTTAAGCTTGAAATCTGTGTGTGAAGATAGATTAGTAACTGGATGTGAAAATGTTTTACTATGTTACTGCATAAAACGTATGAACCTGGACAAATGCTAGCTTAGACTGGCATCCATTTCAGTAGCTAACACAAACTGAGTAGACAGCAGGTCAGATTCTGGATAATCATAAATACGTTATGGTGCTTGCATGGCATCTTATGTCCGATTAATTTATTATCAAATCATTTAGCACTAGTCATGCATATGACGAGCAAATTCACTGACAAAATGATTAAGGGACTTTTTCAGGCAAAATGCCATCGTTACTTTAAAGCAAAATTTATCCTTCAAGAAGTTTATTATAGATACAGTATGTAATTAATGTTACTTATTCTTGTATTAGGATACTTATGGAATATCAGATGACATTCAAACGCCCAATCTTGGAGGTCCGAGGCAACAGAGATAACCACTAAGCCACTAAGTGTAATTATACAAACAATTATAATTATTTATTAAATAAATAAGCATTTGTAAAGGTTTTGCCTGCTGTCTGTTGACAATTACTGATTACTGTTATTCTTTAAGGACTTAAAGAATGCATTAAAGAAAGCATAAATAATAAATTACAAAAAAAAAAAATTGGCTTATTTTGGTTATTTTTAAGTTATTTTGAAGTTCTGCTCTCAGAAGCAACCGGGGTTTAATACTTTAAAATTTTAAGCAAATAAAAACTCTCTTTTTCTAAAAGCAAATGTCTTTATAGTTTGTGTAGTAATATAAACTACCGGCTGCATGAAGTATTTATGTTTTTTACGCCAGTATTTAGTCATGCATATGAATAGCAAATGTACTGACAAAATGATTAAGGGACTTTTTCAGGCAAAATGCCATAGTTACTTTAAAACAAGATTTATAAGAAGTTTTTAGTAGATAAAGTGTGTAATAAATGTTACTTTTCACATAAAAACAGTTTGGATTAGGATACTTATGAAATATCAGATGACATTTAAATGCCAAATCTTGGAGGTTCAAGCCAACAGAGATAACCACTAAGCCACTATGTATAATTATACAAAAAATATAATTATTTGTTAAATAAATAAGTAATATAACATCTAAAGTCACATGTCACGCAAATGCCTAAAATATTCTCGGTTCCTTATTATGAAAAAAAAAATTGTAAGGATTTTGTCTGTTGTCTGCAGATAATTACTGATTACTATTTTGCAACAGAATTTCTTTGGCATTTTACTGAAACATTGCAATGAATTATCTCACAAAAACACATTTGTTCACACCAAATTGAAGGAATTAAGGAACACATTAAAGAAAGCATAAATAATAAATTACAAAAAAATTGTGGCCTTTATAATTAAGGTAATTTTTATTTTGAAGTTCTGCTCTCAGAAGCAACCATGGTTTAATACTTTAAAATTTTAAGCAAATAAAAACTTTCTATTTCTCTAAAAATAAATGTCTTATTTATGTCATATTTATGTTTTTAATGCCAGTATTTAGTCATTGAATAATTTATTTGGCCCTTTGAATTTCTGAGTCAAAAAAAATATAGTTTCTTTGGTTATACTTCATTTGCAGTCTTTTCTTTTTTTTTTTTTTTGACTTTTTTTGTTAGTTGGCTTTTTTGTGGGCTAAATTTCCAGATTTAAATTCTGTTCTTATTTTTACAGCTTTATTGCTAACCTAAAAGCACACAATAAAACTTATAGATTATAGATTTTTAACATTCAGCATATTTAATTCGTTTTTGGACAATCAAATCATTAGACAAAAAAAAAGACAAAATGTGCTCATACCGGTAACAATAAGCCGAGTTCCAGATCCAAATACTTTGTAGTAATATCCAGCTCTCACTCTGACTCAGACTACACCAAAAACTTCTAAACATTTAAACAAGCTTTTAAATAGCCTCAGCACTGTATTACTTTTTACATTTATTTTTATTTAATTTATTACTTCCTTTCTTTACTAATTAAAATAGTCAATATCCCAAAGACCATTTGTGGCATTTGTGTACCATATACTGTAGTTAATGCTTACATGATTTTTGTTCATGTGCTCTAAAATGCTTTTTGTTTGCTTTTGTTTTTAGCAACTAAACAAAGGCAAAAAAAAAACGTATTACACTGTAAGTCTGCCTTAATTACAAGTGAGTCTGCCTTAATTAATTTAGGCAATTTTAGATCAGTAAAGAAAAAAAAATGTTTCCATACCAGTTACAATGAGATGAGTTCCAGATCCAAATACTTTGTAGTAGTAAGTGCTTCCAGAGACGCACTGTGACACTGACTACATCCAATACCTACTTCTAAATAACTAAACCTGAGCAGTATGAACTACTATTGTCTATGTTTTAAATATTTACAAATATTAAAAACAACCCATTATTTGCATACTACATGGTTAATATAATGATTCTCAGAAAATCATTTTGAATTGTTTCTCATTTCAGAAATTAGATTCAGAAATCAAAATCAGACAAGTAATCATTTGGAAACCATCCGATTAAGATTATGGTGAAATATTGTCAGGGACTTTCCTTAATGCCTCTAAATCTTTTGGAAATATGCACACACACAAAAAAAAAATCTATTTCTTACCTGTTACATAAAGTCTTGTTCCTGAGCCGAAAACCTTCACCCAGTCTCCCACAGCATGATGTCCTATGACAAAAAGGTTACTCAATATACAAAATGTAAGAAATCTGTCTTAAAATGTAGTACAAGCTTATACAATCATATATGTTTTACAGAGAAACCTTGTAGATGTGAATATTAGCATGAAATCAAGAATAATTAACTGTGGCAAGCACAGTAACAGTTGCTTTGTGGTTTTGTTGTGCAAACCAAATTATGATAAAAAATATTTAAAACAATTATTCATGGTGGTACCACTAGTGGATAAAATTGGTGGTACATTTAATTCATAGTACTATATGGATGTTAATAATGTGCACATCAGACATGTACCTGTGCAGTATAATTAAACAAATGTCATTTATAATAGATGCTATTACATACTGTATGTCTTGGTAAACCAGAGTGCTTGTGAATTTATTAAAAGTAGTAACAGTTCAACAAATCAGTGTAATGAAAGCACAATCCCATTTGGACATCTAAAGTGTTTTTGAGACATGAGATAGGAGTGTTTAAATGTTATTTCATATCTAATCACTATTACTGTTGATTACTACTAAATGTGGATCCATACAAAATTTACATTACTGAGTGTGAATATAATTTGCTGCTTATGTAAGAGTTATGGATTCTAAAGTAAAATCATATCACAACATCTCAAAGTAAACAAAGCAGTCAGTAAACAACCATCAACTATAACAAATGAAATTTTCAAAAAGGATTTGAGAGCTGGGTTCAGTGATGGTGCAAATTCATTACTCGTGATGGAGACTACTGTACATTGAATATTAAAATTACTCTATGTACCAACCCGTGCAATTTTACTGTATGTAATACCTACTGTATGTCAAAAAAGTATGCACAATTTTGCTCTCTCACAGCCTTGCATGATAAATTAGTTATGCAGTATAATAAATATTGAAAGTTTAGGTGGTAAAAAAATCACTTTGATTATCTCTGTTGAATGACGTGTATAACGACGCTCACCTCAAGGGGAAAAGTAGTTGCCTACAGCCCTTGGCAGAGGTGCTCCAGTAGTGGGTGCACTGTAAGCTCATTTCAAGCAGATGCCCCACATACGTTTTTGGGGTTCATTGAGAACTCAATCCCACTTCACCTGCCAGCATTCTGTACCAGTGTAAGGGTTTCACAAAGTGGAATGAAACATGGACGCCAGGGTCCAAGGGAAAAGTGCTCAAACATGCAGTTCTCAAACTCCAGGGCTCTGTTTAACCATAAGACAACCAAGTATTGGCCAAAGCTGAAAATTTGAGAGAAGATTATGTTATTTCAGTTTTTTTTTCGGTCCAATTCCTGTAGTCTTTTGCAAACCTCGGTTATTTTGTGTTTCTGACTTTTGAAGGGATTTTTTTTTTCTGGTATTACATGACTTTAGCTCTGCTTTTAAAAGGCTGTTATGAATCATCCTCACCTTGTACTTCACCCCAAGTTGCTACTGTGTTTAAAGGTCACGTGATGTCATCCTCTATTTGTTGAGTGACATTTCAACAGTCATTCCTGTAAGTAGAGATTTTTCACCCTCTATCAATATGTAGCTTTCTTTCTGCTTGACCTTGTTTTTGTGTACTGCTGTCTATAAAATATTTAAAAAAATTAAACAATCTGATGCTCACAGTATCTCTGCCAGGATAGAAAAGCCAGGATAGAACCCTCCTTTTCCTCACTCAACACTTTTCTATTCAACTATTTTGGCATGTTTATTTTAAGCAAAAGGTGGTGTGCTTGTGCTGGAATTCCATTCGACATCGGAATAGAATGGTTGTCATACTTTTAGAGTTTTTTTTAAATTGTTTTAAAATTTTCAAGTATTGAAAGTAGCCACCTTTTGCTTTGATGACAGCTTTGTACACTCATCATGGCATTCTCTGAGTCAGCCTCATGAGGTAGTCCCCTGGAATGGTTTTCCAACATTCTTGAAGAAGTTCCCTGAGGTGTTACGTATTTGTTGGCACCTTTTCAACTCTTCAACTTATCCCAAACCATCTCCGTCGGATTTAGATCATGTGATTGTAAAGGCCAGATCATCTGATGCAGCACTCCATCACTCTCCCTCTTGGACAAATATGCTGTACATTACCTTGAAGAGTGTTTGGGGTCATTAGAACAAATGATTGCTGTAAAATTCTGTGGCAGCCATGCTAGTTAGATATGCTCTCAACAGTGTAACCAGCAAAGCACCCCCACACCATCACACCTCCTCCTCAGTGCTTCACAGTGGGAGCCACACATTCAGAAACGTTCACACTCTCTACATCTGAGACATGGTGATTAGAACCAAAATTATTAAAATTGGGCCCACAAGGACAAAGGACCATTTTTCATGGTTTCCTTGTGGTTCATGTCCCAAGCAAGTCTCTTCTGCTTTTTGTTCTTCCAAATCAATGGTTGCTTTGCTGCAATTTGACCATGAAAACCTGACTCACGCAGTATTCTCTGAACAGTGGATGTTGTCTACCACTTAAACTCAGAGAAGCATTTATTTGGGCTCTAATGAGGTAGCCTGAGGCTGGTCATTCTAATAAACTTATCGTCTGTAGGACTGTAGATGAAGTGCTTGGTCTAACTTTTCTGAGATGGTCCAATAAATGATACAAATAAAGAAATACCACTGAAGAGCCAGACTTTTTTTTTTACTTTCAATGTATTTTAATGTAGTCTTGAGTAATAATTCTCCAGGCTTACTGCATGACATTTTGACTCTTTGGCAAGTTTTTGTCTCTTATATCTAAAGATATAATCCTGGACTATTACTGGAGAACAATAATTTAAGTGTTTTGTTAAATACAATTTAATTGGAGGGAAAAATACGGCCCTTGCAATTATGGTAAAATAAATCTATTTTTAAGCCATCTTTCAGATTTGGCCTTTAGGTCAAGGCATGCAGGATGACAAAAAACCAACCAAGTTATTTTACGAGTTTTAACATAAATATTATTTAAAGACTTAATAGGTTGTATTAATTAAAACTGATTCAGACAACAATGTCATAAGAAAACAGATAAAGAAGCAGAATACCACAGAATATATAACAGAGTAGAACAAATAATAATAATAATAATAATAATAATAATAATAATAATAATAATAATAATAATAATAATAAATGACCAAGATTGATGCATATTATTTTTACTAAGGGACTAATGAGAGCTTATTCTGCTACATTGTTTTTAATTTTATACTGAAACAGTATTCCAGTACAGAAGGTTATATTAATAAACACAGAAATATATTGTAAGAGATTTTAAACAAATTTTTTGCTATTTCATATTTTTTTAACAATGTAAGACAAAGTGAAATCTTTACACATCATAAAACAGTGAATTGATCAGCGAGCTTTGCCTTTGAGCATCCCCTTGTCAGCAGAATTCCTCTTGTACAGTAAAAAAAAGATGATGCAGAAATACAGCACATTTTTCACCAGCAGCATCACATACGTCATGCTGAAGAGATACAGACTGCGGCTGAACTCAAACACACCTACACAGGAAACACAAGCGCGCACACACACACACACACACACACACACATGAAAAATTACATATGGAGTTTACTGTATACACCCCTATTGCCATTCTGCGTAAATTTTATAACAAGCATTTAACATCATTAACAAAAAAAAAGATATAAACAAAAATATCCCGTCAATCAATTTAAAACATGCAAAACATATACACATACACACATACATACTGTACATAGAGATAGATAGATACCAGCTGGGAGTGATATGGGTGGACACGTGGGTTCTTCATGTGGTTTCTCCTCTAGAAAGCGGCAACAAAATTTTGGTTAATATTTATTAGAGTAAGATAGGATGCAGCCGCTTTTATCCTGTATCTGTTTGACTAAAAATGTTGAAGAATTCTAATGAGTTGTTTCTAAATCAGGTGATTTTGTTGTACCTATTGGAATGGAAATGCTCTGATCTCCAGTCTCATGTTTGACGAGGCACTTGTATGTGTATGAAGACGCTTTGCTTTGGTCTACAATGAGCATGCTGGTTATTCGTTTTTCCTCATTATCTGTCTGCTCCAGGAGATCATAACCTTCCTGTGATGCCTGTACTGTTCCTCCACTTGGATCCACCCACGTGAATTTCACAAAGTTTGGGAACATGTCTCGTGCCTGACACAGCAGTACACGTGTTCCATGCCCCTGTTCCTTGGACACTGGGAACACAGATAGTTTAGGACTTTCCTTTTTTTCTCCTGGTAAAGAGGACAAACAACAATTCTGTTAATAAGCAATCAATGAAAACACATGAAAACATGTACAAGTTATACAGTTCCAGACCAGATTTGTACAGTTTTGTAAAAAAAAAAATTTTAAAAAACTATTCCACTTGACTTTTTTCTTTAAATGTTTGACAAGAAAGAATTAAAAACAGACCTGAGAGCATTTAACTTTAACGTTAAATCTTTAAATCCATGGTCTTTGGTTGAGAACTTTTGTTAGGCTGAGAGATAACTGTGGTTATCAGAAGGAAAATTTTATCCTATAATTGGAATTTGAATATTTCAAATCTTTGTCAAGGGGTGTCAATCATTTGTCAGGTTAAGCCTCAAACATGCTGCCTTACAACCCCTTACTATTTATACCTGTGACTTATTCCATGTGTACATAGTCTATATTGTTATAATGCATCCTAGTTTTACGTCTAGCAGTATTTTCATGGAGTCTGCAGAGAGGTCTAGTGTGCCTGCTCTGCAGCTTGATTTTGGTTTGCATTAACCAGGTCTTACTAAGCGACATATAATTAATAAAAGGAAAAGCCTGAAAAATCTCAATCTTTAATCTGTGGAGACCTTCTCAGGCTATATTGTGTAGGTAAAGCTAAAGCAATCTCTGTGTGTGAAAATGGATAAGTAACTGGACTTCAGTCTGAAAATGTTCAGTGAAAATGTTTTACTATGCAGGTAGACTTTTAAGACTGATTTAAAATGAAACACACCTGGGGAAATTATATTTTAGACTAGCATTTATTTTAGTAGATAACGAAACTGCCAAGTCTAGTTCTAGACAATAATATATTCTGTTATCTTACTTGCATGGAATTTTATTTATGATTACTTCTTTATTAAACAATTCAGTGCTATTCGTTATCGTTCGTACAAAAAAAAAAAAAAAACAACGTTTGGCTTAGGATACTTATGCAACACCAGATGACATTCAAATCCCCAATCCTGGTGATGCAAAAATTAACCACTAAGCCCCAGTGTACAGTATAAGTGTAATCATAATCAATTACAATTATTTATTAAAGAAATAAGCAACATAACATTTAACCTCACATGTTACACAACTACCAGAAATATTCCCATTACCTTATTATATATATAAAAAAAAGACTGTTAAGCATTTTACCTGCAGTCTACAGGGGCAAACTTTTATTTAATTACCATTTTACAACTTCATTTCTCTGGCATTTTTACAGCAACATTGCACTGAATTATCTTACACGGGCACGTTTGTTCACAAAGAATGTATTTAAGAAAGCATAAACAATTTACAAAGAGGTTAAAATGAGCTAAATAAAGTCATGGCTGTCATTATAATTAAGCTACTGGTTATTTAGATGAGTTGGTATGCTCTAAGAAGCAGCCGTTGTTTAGTACTCTTCAAACTTAAGCAAATAAAAACTTTTAAATGTCTCTCCACATGTAATTTTCATTATAATATAAACTGCTGTCTACAGTATGTTAAGCGTTTGTGTATTTTTGTTTTATTTATGTACATAAGTACTTATTTCAATAATTATGCATGTGGACATGTTTATTTATGTCTAATAAAACATATCTATTTAGTCAGACATTAATGGATGCATTACGTCCTTGGGAGTCTTTTTATCTTATTTTGTTAGTTGGTTTGTTTGTTGATTTTACACAAATTTAACCTAACAAAGATTCATAAACACCTATTCTTTAAATATTTTTGAACATTTCATGAATTCGGTAGGGAAAAAATATATATATATCAAAATGTGCTCCTACCAGTGACGATAAGATGAGTTCCAGATCCAAATACTTTGTAGCTGTAACCACCTTACACTGTGCCTCAGACCACACCAAAAACTTCTAAACAGCTAGAAATTCATGCCTTTACCTTTGATACTAAACAAAAAATGTCATTTGTTTACATATTTACATTTACATTTAGGCATTTGGCAGCTTATCCAGAGCGACTTACTGTACAAAAGTGCTTTGAAGTTTCCCTTTATTCCTACACTTCCATAAGCTTATGGTTATACTGGTTATAAGCTTCCTATCTATAAGTATCTTGAGTCAAACACTGTTGGGAAGGTTTTTTTTTTTTTCTTAAGAGGGCATTATCTAAAAAAACGATAGATCTTTAGTTGTGGCAAAAAGATTGTCAGTGACTCAGCTGTACGAACATAGAAGTTCATTCCTCCACCTTCTGTAGGTGCCAGAACAGAACATTATCTGAAAACTAGGACCAATCAAGAATACAGTATATAGTTAATGTAAATGTTGGAATGCTCTGGGAATAAACTATGGTACCAGTCTAAGCAGTATCTGTGACTACTGTGCAAGTTAAGCTTTTCAGTACTCTTAAATGTTAGTTATATATACTTCAAATGTATCTTCAAATATATTTTGTGTTATTCTGTACACTTTGTGTCTATGCTATTGCCTGATTCAGTTTTAATGCCAGAAAAGTATTTACAAGAGATTTTGGTGTATTTCTAAATCCAGCAATAAAATAATCTATTTCTATTTAGTCAGACAGCCTGTTTGTCTAGCTTGGGCATTTTTTTGTAAGTCAGTAAGCAAATAAATGAAAAAACACCAGTGTAACCAGTATCTGTTAAGCATGTTAATTGTATAACTATTTTAAGTGTCTTTTATGTACTTCTTTTAATGCTATAACTTATTGACTATATGCTCCTGACTGATTAAGGTTTTAGCGTGAAATAGTATTAGGTGGACATGTTGCAGATTTCTAAGACAATTTTACGTATTTATTTATTTATTTATTTATTTATTTATTTATTTATTTATTTATTTATTTATTCATAATTAATATTAGAGATTTTTTTATGGTGGTGGATCCTAGATCCAAGTATTTGACCATAATAGAAGTACCCATCAAAAAATACAGTAACACAAATTGAATTAAATACCTACAGTACAGTACTTCTAAATAACTCAACATCTTATTTTTTTAAGTGTGCCTAATTTCTGATACCAGATACTTAAACATATTAAAGACAAGTAATCAATTGGATACCATTGAGGTTATGATGAGACACTGTCATAAATTTGCTCCACCCCAAAAATTGTCTGGAATTATGGAAATAAAAAAATGATTTTCTTACCTGTTACATAAAGTCTTGTTCCTGAGCCAAAAGCCATCACCCAGAAACCTACAGTATGATGTCCAATGACATGAAAAAAAATCTTTATAAAGTAAGAATAAGAATAAGACTGAGAAGAGGAACAGGTGCTTTATTCTTGACGGTGCAAAGCAAATTCAGATTTGCATTCAAATTCATTAGTCATGAACTTACTCCTAGAGGCTGAAAGAGTTGGAACACTTCCAATTTATACTACCTTATAGATGTTAATACTGTACACCTCAGACACATCCAGTTTAACTAAACATTATTAATATTTAAGCAATGTAGTGTTTGTGAAGTTTTTAAAAGGAGCAATAGTTCACAAGTCAGTGGAATAAAAGCTAAAAATTAACTGCAAACCTCATAATAGTGTCTCACTTAGACATCAATACTGTTTGAGACATGAGATGGGAATTTTATGTTGTTTCATGTCTGTTCACTGGATATCTTCACACTAAACAAAGATTCTTGATTCCCCATAGTAAAACAATCTCTCTCTCTCTCTCTCTCTCTCTCTCTCTCTCACACACACACACACACACACACACACACACACACACACACACAGAGCTATGATTATGAATTTAATGACAAATTGTGTTCATAAAAAGTAAAATACATCAATATCAATAATTCAATATAAAATAATTTACAAATGATTACAAATCTATAGGGCTGTGCAATATTATAATCATTGAGTGTGTGGGTGTTGTTATTAATAAATGTTATTACTAATTTGTTGATTATTTGTGCACTTTACAAGATTTTGTGCACTTCAGGAGTTGTAATGAACAATTTATTCAGTATGCCAAAATTGATGCTAAGGAGTATGGTGCATGTATTTGTAATACAAAATTTAAAATGCACACTCGCGCACACACACACACACACACACACACACACACACACACACACACACACACACACACACACACACACACACACACACACACACACACACACACACACACACCATTGTTATCTAGCATGGCTTTAATCCTCCTGGGCATGGAACTCAACAGGGCTGCACATGATGTTGCTGGGATCCTCTTCCACTCCTCAGTAATGATGTCACAGAGCCGCTGGGTGTTAGATACACGGCGCTTCGACACCTTCCACTTGAGGACGCCCCACAGGTGCTCAATAGGTTTCAGGTCTGGAGACGTACTTGGATAGTGAGAAACACAAGAACCTGATAAATAGGACATGTGACTTTGCAGGGTAACGATGTACAGCTGTTATCACTCAGGGTGTACTCACTTTTGTTGCCAGCGATTTTGACAGTAATGGCTGTATGTTGAGTTATTTTCGGAGGACAGTACATCTATACTGTTATACAAGCTGCACATTGACTACTCTAAAATACAGTATATCCGAATTTCATTTCTATAGTATTGTCTTTTGAGAAGATGTACAAAAATATTTGCTGAAATTAACTCACTCTGGTTTTTTAAAGTGAAACAGAGGGTTGTACTACAAACTGTACCACAGTGCTTACACTACAATATTCCACCTACTGTAGGTTTGTTCAGTACTAAACATTGTGGTAACCCAACATCCAAACGTAATAATGTTCTTTTTCACAGAATGTGAGAGACACAATTAAGCGACACATGTCCGTCATTTATTACTGATGGGTTCACTGCAGTGACAGTAACTGGTAGCTGTTGTGTTGCATAGCTCCAATATATTCACTATGTCACAGAAAATAGAGACGTGATTGGCTCATCATCTCATGTCGTCTTTTGCTTTAAAAATTAGTCAGCCACTTGTTGTGGTTTGTTTAAAACATGTAAATGTAAAACAAACCAAAAAAAAAAAAAAGGTTATGTATGGGATTTCTATTTAAATATTTTTGTTTTAGACAACCTTGTGTGTTGCAGAAAAATTATTTGGCAAAATGAATAAAAAAAGTCAGCAAACAGCATTTATCGCATTTTGCTGTCAAACTGTTCATCTGTTACATGTCACTTGCATGACACAAAAATTAAACAGACCTGTTTAAATATTATACATTACACATATTGTGTTGATGTTTTACAATTTGGTTTCTAAGTAGAAAACAAGGGCATCACAAGATTGCAAGAAATTATATTCCTTAAACCCCAGTTTACAGACAATTATCCCACATATCCTACTATTCCATTTTAACAGAGAATGTGTCATTTGCACATGTTTTAATTACATAATTAGATACCTCACTGTTGTAGGGGAATCACTAGCATAATAAAAAAAAAAAACTGTTGAACCACGGAGGTTTTCTGGTTTCATAGAAATACCACAGAACAAATGTGAGTCCAGGTGCATCTTCACATTAACATTAAACTGAACGTCATATTAAAAAAAAAAAAAAAGCAGTATTACACTTAAGACATTACATTATTAGTTAAGACAGGTTTCTTTTTTATTGTGAGAGTAGCATATTTATTTAAAGCTTCACTTTTGTTTTCAAAATTATGAATCTAAAAATACACTACAATGCCAAAAGTATTTGCTCGTTTACCTTTACATGCATATGAAAATGCATAACATCCATGGAGATATATGACTGGCCTGCACCTGTCCTGACCTCAACCCAATACAACACCTTTGAGATGAATTAGAGCATAGACTGTGAGCCAGGCCTCCTCAGCCAACATCATTGTCTGACATCACAAAAGCACTTCTAGAAGAATTGTCAAACTTTCGCATAAACACACTCCTAACCCTTGTGGAAAGCCTTCACAGAAGAGTTGAAGCTGTTATAGCTGCAAAGGGTGGGCCAACATCATGTTAAATCCTGTGAATTAAGAACAGAATGTTACTGGAAGTTCATATGCATGTGAAGGCAGGCGAGTGAATACTTTTGGTAATATAGTGTAATTTGAACTTGTAAAGCTTTTCTGAATATCTCAGTGTTAGTTTAGACTGTGGAACATTTTACCTTTAGGTTAATAATTGAATGTTTGGCACTGTACATGCCAGTTAATAGGTTGGAAAGTCCATTCCCCCTGACCCTAATTGTATTGGACCCACAACCTGTCCTCTTTTCTTCTGTTCTGTTCTTGCTGTGTTTTCCTTGTGGAGGGTATCTGCATTAGGGTTTTGGGGAAGGTAGAAGAAAAAAGTAACCTTTTTACTTCATATCATCATATACATCATGGAAATTGGATAATCCAGGTTTCCAGAGAACGACACTGTAGAAATAATCCAGATACAGTACAGACCAAAAGTTTGGACACACCTTCTCATTCAAAGAGGTTGAATTTGTATTATGGCAAGAAAAAAGCAGCTAAGTGAAGAAAAAAAACGAGTGGCCATCATTACTTTAAGAAATGAAGGTCAGTCAGTCCGAAAATTTGGAAAACTTTGAAAGCGTCCCCAAGTGCAGTGATAAAAAACAATCAAGCGCTACAAAGAAACTGGCTCACATGCGGACCGCACCAGGAAAGGAAGACCAAGAGTCACCTCTGCTGTGGAGGATAAGTTCATCCGAGTCACCAGCCTCAGAAATCGCAGGTTAACAGCAGCTCAGATCAGAGAGCAGGTCAATGCCACACAGAGTTCTAGCAGCAGACACGTCTCTAGAACAACTGTTAAGAGGAGACTGTGTGAATCAGGCCTTCATGGTAGAATATCTGCTAGGAAACCACCGCTAAGGACAGGCAACAAGCAGAAGAGACGCGTTTGGGCTAAAGAACACAATAAAGAACACAATAAATAATACTAATAATAAAAAAAAACTCTTTGAATGAGAAGGTGTGTCCAAACTTTTGGTCTGTACTGTATGTCATAAGAGTGAATGTGTTCAGGTGACATGAGTGAATGAATGAAATCTTTAAATTTTTTTAGATCCTTATAATACTGTACATGACTCATGATAGAGGGACCATTAAGCAAGCACAGCCTAAAGGTCATGACCTGATAATGCAAAAAATGGCTAAGGTTTTAAAATATTTCAGGGTAAATGATTTAAGTTAATCTCAAACATGCAACATGTTGTTGTGAAAGACTGATATATTAGATGGACTGATTTATTTACCTTAACCCTAATCCTCTCGAGACCTTTATGAGGGAGTCTTTGTATGTTTTTTTACTTTATACTTAACCCGAGAACCCACGGTATACTGATTCATGTCGATCTCTCTTTTTCTCTCTCTCTCGCCGTTTGTGCATTCATTAATTTTACTGGAGTAAAAAAAAAAACTCAATTCTTTTAAAATATTTTAAGGGGGAAATATGTCCTTTGCAATGTTGGAGAAAGAAAATCTATGTACTGTATTTTTCAGATTTGGCCTTTAGATAGATGATTGTGCAGTATTTCAAACAAACCAACCAAGTTGCAATGGTGTTGCATGATTATTGATAAAACACAAAACTTTTTTATATATAATTTTTTATAAACACATTTAGGAGAGCACAATCTTTCGAAAAAGTTAGTAACAAAGATTTATTAGGCTGAATGAATTAAAACTCAGATAAAAAAAAAATTACAGTATATAGTGATTTACTTGTGATAAAAAAAAATCAAACAGTTTTTGTAGAATAATTTTATTACCATCATAAGAAAAATGCTGAAGAAAGAGAAAAAAAATGGAATATATTATAAAGTAGAATAAAAAACTAAAATGACTTGATGCCTTTTCTGTGTGGTTTTGTCGTTGTTGTTAATTTCCTATTGAAACCACATTGCAAAATGTAAAGGTTATATGAACAATATGACAAATGACAAAGTCAACTTCTGTAGATTTATTTTTTAACTTATTTAAGACGAGATGAAATTTTCAGTAACTTAAAACAGTGAATTGATCAGCGAACTTTGCCTTTGAGCATCCCCTTGTTAGCAAAATTCCGCTTGTACAGTAAGAAAAAGATGATGCAGAAATACAGCATGTTTTTCACCAGCAGCATCACATACGTCATGCTGAAAAGATACAGACTGCGGCTGTGTTCAAACACACCTGCAAAGGAGATAGGCAGGGAATAAAGAATAAAGATATATTTTATATATTCATATTGTCATTCTTAGATTAATTTTATTTTTATTTTTTATTTTTTTATTTTTTTTTACCAGAAATCAGATCTCCGTCCTGTGGATCATCTTGTCCTCCCCGTGGACATTTGGGTGAGTCAGCTGGCTGATCTAAGAACCGTCAACACAATATCTTTGTAAATATTTAAGTGCTGCCTCTTTATCCTGTATATCATCAACTCACAATATGTAAAAGTAATGCTATATAACCATATTACAATAATTCCTGAAGACCCTCATAAATAATTTTGTATAAACCAAAAGTAAATGTATTTAATTAAAATCAGTATTTCCTGAAGCCTGTAGGAGGGAAATGCATATAAATAGAAGAATATGAAAGTTGAGAAAAATATTTCTAATTATTATAATGGAGAGGCCACAAAATAGCATGTTGGATGCTTGTAGCACAGTTATAATAAATAAAATATCTTTTAAAGTGATGGTAATGTAATATCAAAGCAGGTGATTTTGTTGTACCTGTTGGAATGAAAAAGCTCTGTTCTGTATTTTCGTCAGTCTCATGTTTGACGAAGCACTTGTATTTGTATGATGCTTGTATGACGCGTTCGTTTACAATGAGCATACTGGTTATAATTTTTTCCTGATCATCTGTCTGTTCCAGTAGATCATAACCATCCTGCGATGCCTGTACTTGTTGTCCTCCTGAATCCTCCCACCTGAATTTCACTATATTTGGGAACATGTCTCGTGCCTGGCACAACAGTACACGCTTTCCTTGCCCCTGGTCCCTGGATACTGGGAACACAGACACCTTAGGCTTTTCCTTTTTAGCATCTGATTAAGAGAAAACACAAACAATCTTGTTAATAAGCAATGAACAGACCACATAAAAACTTGCAAACTTTGTACTTATTTCTTCATTCAGACCTGGGCTACAAAGTAATGAAAAGGGGCCTGTGTTATTATATCACTTCACTTACTTTTCTCTTAGAATATTTGACATGAGATAACTTTAAATTGACTTTAAATTCATAGTTTCTGATTGAAAACATTTATGAGACCAGGTGATTGTGGTGGTCATAAGAATATAATAAACAAACAAACAAACAAACAAACAAATAAACAAACAAACAAACTAGTGAAAAACTGGCTATTTGAAAATTCAGCTTCTGGTGCCACGACCTGGGCCAACTCCAGACTTAAACTCAATGTATAACTGTTGGACAATGGTGAAGAAATCTTTGTACATTGACCTTCAGCAAGCAATCAAGTAGGCATAGATTGGGCAAGTGACACCATAGTTAGTGTACTGCAGACATCTTTTTGACTCTAAGCGCAGCTGGATCCAGCAGGTTTTGAAAAATAAAGGACTTCATAGTAAAAATTTATTGTTGTATAGCAATTTCATTTCCAAACTATTTTTATAATCGTGGTTGTCATTATTTAAAAATTGAGAAAATTTTTCATTAACACATTGCATTTTACTTTTGGCCAACACCGTATATTTATGTCTATTCTCCCCAACTCCCCATCCAGTAAAATTGTTAAACCATGAATTCAGAAATAAAAAAAATCCCATTACTGTACTTTTTAACTACACTTAGGCACTAGACAAGAACAGTTTAAGTCAAACCAAGACTTTTGAATGTTGAGAATTACAGAATGCAGTTTTAAAAGAAAAAAAATCCCTTTATTTCTCTATATAATCCCCTGCTACACTAATGCACTTATCCCAGCATTTCACTAGTGCTTGGATAGCATCAAGATAGAAAGTTTCCTCAGTATGGAACCATAATTGGACTGCGTGCTTCACGTCTGAAACACAGGCCATTTCCTGGAACTCTTTTAATAGTCCAAACATGTGGGGATCACTTGGAGCGAAGTCAGGACTGTACGGGGGTTGTGGCAATAACAATGCAAAAGTGGTGTTCGTGAATTGTGATATATGAATATGTACAGTTCACACATAGAGATGCATTTCTTTTGCAAGGTGGCTTTCTTTAAGATGTTTGCACTACGCAAATTTTCAATTGCAGTTAAGAGTGTCACCGCTGCACTGTGCTGCACTTATATAAAAAAAAAAAAGAGTGAAAGCAAACCAAGATGAGCCAATGATCATTCAGTGCATTGCACAATTATTAGTGTTAAAGAGACATGAGATGCATGTGCTGTGTGTTTATGTGTTTGTGTAAAGCTGTTGCATATATACGTTGTCAGGTTCTATCTGTTATTATTATTATTAGGGTTATACTGATGGACAGTAAAATGTCTGGTCTGTTGATGCATCAATGGATGCATTAAATGCTGAATGCTGCCTGCCTGTACTATGATAGCAAGATGTCTTCAAATACCAAAGTAAAAACTTAACTGGTAGAGGACAAAGCTGTTAATGATGTTTTTGTATTGTCTCTAATGTACCTCATAAACCTCATTTTATATATGAGGAATGTCTATTTTCCCCTGCTATTATTACAATAATTTACTATTCATCTTTAAGTAATATATATTAAGTAATATATTATATATGAGGAATGACTATTTTCACCTGCTATTATTACAATAATTTACTATTCATCTATTCATCATGAGGAATGACTATTTTCACCTGCTATTATTACAATAATTTACTATTCATCTTTAAGTAAACTTAATTAGATTTTTTACTTCTGTACAATTTACCCATGCATAAATTTTTAAAAATTTTCCTCAGATACAGGAGTAAAAAAAATATATATATATATATATCAGAGGGACCCCTTGAAAGAAATTCTGATACCTATAAAATAAAAGATTTTATGTTCAATATTTTACAGAGTAGAATGATTGTCTTTATTTCCTCATTGTCATTGTTCCTTGTTAATAATATCTTATCATAAATATTCCTATTTTTGTTTACCTTTGTTGTTGTTGTTATTGCTTCGCTTTACTTGGTCTTTGTGAACTATAGCAATGACTTGGACAGTGACGAGAACATCATAATTAACTTGCAGATGTTTACAAATCAATACTGATTTTTTTAAAGCTTACATGTGAACTATGCTGATCATTTTAAAGTGGGTTATTATTCAATTTATAATTATTTAATTGGCAACCAAAACAGTAGTTCATCATTTATATTTGTTACCAGTAGTTTATTACATTACATTTACACTATTTTTCTATGTTTTAGTTGATTCATTTATATATTAGTAATTTTTATATGTTTATAACTTTTTATCACAAATTCACAAATCACAAAACCTTGGACGAAAATATAGAACATAAACACTAGGTGTTAACACTGTTAAAACACTATCATTGGTTTAATGTTATTGCAAAATGTCCAACTTCAAGATAATACCAGTCCCCCAATCATTTCTAGCTTTTTTTATTATTTGTCTCCATATTTTTATGTTGTCTTAACTTTTTAGATCAATTTTAAAGATCATCTGATACTATTTAATAAAATTCAAATCTATTTTGTACATTACCTATTGATATCAAAAAACA
>JAAGKR010005079.1:0-12324 GCA_011419295.1 Clarias macrocephalus
TGTGTGTGTGTGTGTGTGTGTGTGTGTGTGTGTGTGTGTGTGTGTGTACAGGTTGGTGAAGGTGAGAAACTGGTACGTGCTCTGTTTGCTGTTGCTCGAGAACTGCAGCCATCGATTATTTTTATTGGTGAGAAAAAACACACATGCGCACGCGCACACACACACACACACCCACAAAAGAAACACGAATCACACCTACATTTTATGTGTGTGTGTAGATGAAATAGACAGTCTCCTGTGTGAAAGGAGAGAAGGAGAGCACGATGCCAGTAGGAGACTGAAGACTGAGTTCCTCATTGAATTTGACGGGGTAGGTCTCTGTCTCTCTCTCTCACGTCCTTAATATTGTACCATCAGTGTTTCTGTTCTCTTTCTACTAACTAAATTTGAACTGAAGTCCAGTTATGTGTTTCTTGAGGTTCATATATTGTGTGTGTGTAGGTACAGTCAGGAGGAGATGACCGGGTGCTGGTCATGGGAGCCACCAACCGTCCTCAGGAGCTGGACGAGGCCGTGCTCAGGTCCTCACACATCTCCTCATGTTCATGCAGTTTCAGGGTTAATCTGAACACTACCTTCAATCCCTCACTGTGTATGTGTGTGTGTGTGTGTTTGTGTTTGTGTATAGGCGCTTTGCGAAGAGGATTTACGTGACCTTGCCCTCAGAGGAGGTACGTCCCAGAATGAGCCGCTGTAGTTGTCTTCGTTTAAGAGCAGGAAAGGGACTTTGTATTGTTTTTTGGGAAACCAGGGTTGCCAGGTTTGGATTATTCACTCAGATTTTTTCTACCTTCTCATTGTTATTGTACAGCACGCGTCCTGTAACTTGTCAACCTGTGCTGCTTATTATTTACTCTCCTCTGTCTCGCAGCTTTTCTTTATACATCACAATATCTGAAATTATGTGAGACTCTTGGCAAATACCCATTTAAGGAAATGTTTATAATACTGTTTTCTTGTGAATGTGATCTTTACATTTAAATATAATGGTTCATCAATGGGTTCATCAACCTGTCTCTATCCTGGTCTAATAGATAAATATATTCACCTGGTTTTGAATTGTTGGTGTTGAACTATTTTTTTAAGTATTGTATTTGACCGATCTGGCAACCGTGTGGTCACTGAAGGCACATTCAGAGCACACAGAAAATCTAGTCCAGGTGTAGATGGCTTTAAATTAATGTCTCACCGGATGCCATTACCACGTCTAAACTGTGTGTGTGTATGTGTGTGTGTGTATGTGTGTGTGTGTGTGTGTATGTGTGTGTGTGTATGTGTGTGTGTGTGTATGTGTGTGTGTGTATGTGTGTGTATGTATGTATGTATGTATGTGTGTGTGTGTGTGTATGTGTGTGTATGTGTGTGTATGTGCGTGTGTGTATGTGCGTGTGTGTATGTGCGTGTGTGTATGTGCGTGTGTGTTTCAGACTCGGCTGAAGCTGCTGAAGAACCTCCTGAGTAAACATGGCAACCCACTGACAGCGAAAGAGCTAAACCAGCTAGCCAGGTCTGTGTTTTCTAACACACACAGAAATGTGTAAGAAAAAATGGTGTTTTACTGTGGCATTCATTGTGCTGTGTGTGTGTGTGTGTGTGTGTGTAGGATGACTGATGGTTACTCAGGCAGTGATCTGACATCCTTGGCTAAAGACGCAGCACTCGGACCCATACGAGGTGGGATTACAGGAAACACACTCCTAAATGTATTAATTAATGATCTGCGTGTGATCTGTGTGTGATCTGTTCCCTGCACGTTTTCAGAGCTTCGTCCAGATCAAGTGAAGAACATGGCAGTGAATGAGGTAGAGTACTCTCTGGTTCATTTCTGATTCTTGTGTTTGTGTGTGTGTGTTAAAAACAATAGTTTATAGCAGGGGTGTGTATCCTCTACTGATTTTAACATTGCAAGATTATTCCTCCAATAACGCTGACCAACACAGAAGCCACGCCTTCGCCAATTAGGTTGACTTATACAGAGGCCACGCCTTCTCTAATAAGGTTGATGTACACACGTCACACCTTCTCCAATAAGTTGGCAAGGTTGACAGACACCAAGGCCACGCCTCCTCTAATAAACTTGAAAGACACAGAGGCCACGCCTCCAGCTTTGAGACAGACAGGCCACACCCCAGGATTCAAAATAACCTCCATTTCTCTGTCTTGTAGATGAGGAACATCCGTTTCTCAGATTTCGTCGAGTCTCTGAAGAAGATCAAGAAGACCGTCAGTCCTCAAACTCTAGAGCAGTACGTACGCTGGAACCGGGAGTATGGAGATACCACTGTATGACACACACATACACAAGCATTCCTCCTCATGTGACCTCTGGACTGTGACCCGAGACATTACTGGTCCTGAATCTTCTTACACTGTTTACCCTGTTGGAGAGCAGACACTCTGAGAACTCATCACTCATGAGGACCCGTTTGATTTACAGATGATCGCTTTGGTTAATTGATGTGTTAGATTACCAGATGAAATACAGCTTCCACGTGTCTTCAGGTATTTTTGTCATCCTCGTGCATGATCAGACGGTAAAGCTAAAGATCCGGCCCAAGCAGGAACGCACAGGAGTTTCAGTTCCGGTAACTTCTCCACCGACACGACGGACGGC
The DNA here is from genome assembly GCA_011419295.1 of Clarias macrocephalus. Classification (NCBI taxonomy): domain Eukaryota; kingdom Metazoa; phylum Chordata; class Actinopteri; order Siluriformes; family Clariidae; genus Clarias; species Clarias macrocephalus. The sequence continues at coordinate 2,615 of JAAGKR010005079.1, forward strand.
TGGAACGATCACACTGACATCATCAGCACATGCTGTCGAGCTGAATGTGGAAAAGGTAGAAAGGCTCAGCGATTTCATTAACGCTAAGAAAAAACACTCCACCATGACAAAATTACATTCATTTTAATACTGCTGTGTTTATTCTGAAATAAATTAAAAAAACGATCTTAATAAAAAAAAATCCCAAACTTTGGAATACAAACCTGCACAATTTAACAACCATTAACTTGTGTAATTTTTTTCTTTCAATGTTCAGTGTGTTTATTGCAAAAGTAGAACAATCTGCAACACATGATGATGGTAGCCCCACCCCCAAGAACACTTCTGGTGTTTTTTTTTTTGTTTTTTTTTGCACCTGTGCCTTAGCTTTTCTGCAGTTTCTTGATAATAATATCAGTCTGAGATGTGTGCTGTGTTCAGAGTCTGTATTTCAGAATCGTGTCAATAAGCTCAGTGATCTGGACAATAAATCTTTCGCCGTTTTCCCAAACTCGCATGAAAAATCACCTAGAACCTTGCCAAACTTCTGCTAAACTGTCGAGACCTGTCTAAGAACTGTTACAACTTGCCTACCAACTGTTACTAAGTACCTACTACACCTTAAGATGTTCTAAGAATTGTCAGGATTTGTCATGGACTGCTGTGATTTTTCTTAAACCCACTATGATTTGTCAAGACTTCTCAAAGACATCTCATTAGCAAAAAATAAGCACTTAGCGAACAGTCCGGTGCGAAACCTCATCCAGTATGTAATGCACTCCATGATGATTCGAATTGTAGACATGCAGACTACTTAGCTCGCACTGTACTGCTAGATTATCACTCCATTATCAAATATGGCGGACCGTAGTGGTTCTTAGCACAACCGCGTCAAAGGATAATTAATTGCATGACAATTTAGGAAGGTTCGTAGTTAAATCAACGCGAATTTTTGCATTCAATAATCCATATGATCCGCCTACAAATAACTTACCCAAAACGCACTCAGATTCTTCTTGACACCTGAAATGTCTCCTCTACTTTGCCATACCAAACGACGATGAACTTCTCGACTTTTGTACGATCTTGAGTTTGGGATCAAATCCAGTAATGCCGAAAATTCTTCTTAATTGTAACAAGAACTGCCCAAACTCCTGTATTTAAAGCAATAACACGTGAGACGTGCACTATGTAATGTGTGTAGTATTACTGTAAGAGCCAGAGAACTTACCCATGTTGTAAAATCTTTACTCATTTTGTTTCTATGATTCTGCAGTGTCAATTATTTAACAGTAGAGGGCGGAAGATGTACAGCAAAATATATTGTTGCAAAAAAACAAACAAAAAAAAAAACAGCTTGAAATGGAAAACAAATTAAATTACAGTTCTGGAAGTTTGAAGCATTTTTGTTAGTTTGTTGTCTGTGTTGTGGCGTCTTTATTTGATTGCGTGTAAAATATACAGTTTCTGCATATGTCTTTTCAGATATAAAGCATTTCTAAAGTATTTACAGTATAAACGTACCTCAGGGTTGAAAATGTTTGAGAATATTTTCTGTATGAAACGCAAATTTCAGAGTTAGCTGGCAAGCTAGCAATTCAATAGCCAAATTGCATTGGTAACGGTGTCCTTCCCACAAAATTGTAGATAAAAAGAGGAGTCCAGGGGAAGTTTAATTATTGGCTTTCTAACTCGCGAGCTAAATTAACAAATCAATTAATTAGCTGTGTGAAATTTGGCCACCAAAACACGTTTAATGAAATTTATCTAAACTAGCTAAAAAACATTTACATCTACATTGTGGGGCAAAAACACAATTTGTAAGTACAGCAGAACCTTTGCATACAATTTAAGGGGAAAATATTGCAGTATGAATTTTCATATAAGAAATAATGTGAATGCATATAATCCGTTCCATCCACCCAAAAGCATTACAAATTACCAAAAAAAAAAAAAAAATGAAATACCCTGAAAAATCGCGTCGCATTTGATTGTATACTGGAAGCAACACTTGACTCTTTCGAAAACAACTTTTGCTGACTGAAAAAAAAAAAAAAAAAAATCGCTAAATCCGTAAACTCGCTTCCCACAAGTTTTGAACAGTTCCCAGGTGCACGCGCAACTTAGTTTGGCTAGTTTGTTTGCATGCTGAAAATGCTTCATATGCTGATGACAATTTCTTACTAAATGTATATTCTAGGGCAAAAATTCATAAGAGAGTTCATGCTGCCGAGGTTCCACTGTATTTAAAAGACTTTGCTTGGATTACTAATGCAGTGATAAATATATTGCAGCTGACAAAAAGCTTCGACAGCTTTTAAATCCATCTGATGCAGTGAGTAGCTTCTCACTTCCTAAACAACCATGTCGAAAGACATACAGTATCCTGTGGTTGTGAATAAGATGCTACTGTTTATCAGAATTGTTGAATTCTCGATGTAACTGTCGAATTAATTAAGGTGATTGCTCAAATTTGGTTAAGTATTGTCCAGTGCGTTATTAAAACCTGGAAGGATAGTGCTGAACTGTCAGTTTTGTGGAAGAAATGTACTGTAGTTGGAAAAAAATGAGATCACTCAATCTCTTAAACTCGTGATAAAAAAAAAAAAATGTTACTTTCACTTAAAGTTACATGGTAAAAAAAAAAAACTAAGTATTAACAGTAAAAACCAGAGCTACAATGTGATAAGAACCCACAGGATTGAAACTAAATAGCTGTGTGCTGATAGGAAAAATACTTGTTAGTACGACTCATCAGAAAAAAGAAAGCTTTAGAGAGAATAAAAACAAGGGGAAAAGGTCAGTGGTCTGTTGAGTCCAGACTGAGCCTATTCCAGAGCGATGGGTGCGTCAGGGTAAGAAGGGAAGCGCATGAAGCGATCCGCCAATCAGACGACTTCATGGAGATGTTCGACTTTCCCACCATCAATGGAAAATGGAAATAAATGACGGCGGACAAGGTTGTAGAAACAATGCTTTAGCAAAATATACATCTTCAATAAAGCTAAAGGAGATAAAACTAAATATTTAGTGCATGTTACTTATATAAAGAAAGAAATCGAAGAAATTTGGATTAACAAATGATTGAAGAAGAATTTAAGAAGACGCAAATGACTGGATGGTGTAACCGCATATTGCACTTTAATTTCTGAAATGCAGGACAAGTAACAGTTGAGACCTCGCCTTCATACAGAGTTTGATTTGGTTGCTTGTTTTTGAGCTGAAGGAGCAACAGATCCTGGATCAGTAACTAATACCATCGCAAAGGGAAATTCAGGGTGTCGACGGTCTACACACCCCGGTCGAGCTCAAACATTCACAGTTTCACAGTTTACATTCGAAATGAGGGCAAGAGACATGTAACGCACTACATGCTTAAGAAAAACTATGAGCGCATACACACACACACACACACACACTAACACACACTAACACACACTAACACACACTAACACACACTAACACACACTAACACACACTAACACACACACTAACACAGACTGATAAGAGACTGAATAAAGGATGGGACATTTGGTGTGTGTGTGTGTGTGTGTGTGTGTGTGTGTGTGTGTGTGTGTGTATGCATGTGTGTGTCTTAGTGGTCCAGTATGCGCAGGTTCCCGGAGACGATCTTGTTTTCCAGCATGGCTCCGGCTGGAATGTCGATCCGGTCTCCGTGATTAGCAATGATGATTACCGTGCCCTGAAACACCATGAGGGAACATCATGAAACTCAAAAGCATCAGATTTATTATCATTATTATTATTTTTACTACCATAATGTATTGCAGCTACCGACAGACATCTCCAACTAGCCGTTCATCCATCAAGCCACGTTTACTCATCTCTAAATACACTATATTACCAAAAGTATTCGTTCACATGCACATGAACTTGAGTTGCATCCAATTCTTAATCCATAGGGTTTAATATGATGTTGGCCCCGCCCCCTTTGCAACTATAACAGCTTCAACTCTTCCCTGAAGGCTTTCCACAAGGTTTGGGAGCGAGCATTTTTCATCATTCTTCCAGAAGTGCATTTGTGAGGTCAGACACTGATGTTGGATGAGAAGACCCGTCTCTCAGTCTCTGCTCTAATTCATCACAAAGGCGTCCTATCTGGTTGAGGTCAGGACTCAGACTCGCTCGTCCATATCTTTATGGACTTTGCTTTGTGCACTGGTGCGCAGTCATGTTGGAACAGGAAGGGGCCGTCCGCAAACAGTTCCCACAAAGTTGTGAGCATGAAATCGGCCAAAATGTCTTAGTATGCTAAAGCATTAAGAGTTCCGTTCTCTGGAAGTAAGAGGTCGAGCCCAACTCCTGGAAAACAACCCCACACCAGTTCCAACATGACTGCGCACCAGTGTCTGACCTCACAAATGCACTTCTGGAAGAACGACCAAAAATTCACATAAACACACTCCTACACCTTGTGGAAAGACAGAAGAGTTGAAGCCGTTAAAGCTGTAAAGGGGGCGGGGCCAACATCATATTAAAACCTATGGATCAAGAGCTGGACGTTCCTCAAGTTCATATGCATGTGAAGGCAGGAGAGCGAATACTTTTGGCGATATGGTGTGGACAGGATATCCCTCAATCCATACTCATCCACTGATCTATTTTTCTCCAACCATCCTTAAATCTCTACTCATCTGTTCATCAGTGTGACCTTCTTCATCCATGTCCTCATCTCTTTCCATCTGTATACCAGCATCATTCATCCTCCATACATCCTCCCATTTCTCAAATCCTTTATCATGATATCTATAGCTATGCAGTGATCTACACCACTTCTATCATTTATCTCTATCCCTCCCTCCATCCATCCTCCGTTGTCTACCTTCACGGTGACCTGCTTGCCGAAGGTGACGTCTCCAGACACGGTGAGGTGATCGAGCTCCAGCATGTCCGGGATGCTCTCGATCCTCCTTAGGAAGTCCTGCACCTACACCACAAAAAAACAGACACGGGTCTGACGGTGTACCTGGTTACTGATGCATGCCAAGGTCATGCATTAACCGGTTTGTATTCTGGACTTTGCTTAACTTTGGCTGTGTGCTTAATGGCGTAATAAGTCTGAGCAAAGAGCGATGCAGCTTGTTTGTTTAGTTTTTTTGGGAGCATTTTAGTTTCAGTCCATCTTGTATAGGAGTCAGGGCTAAAACTGATACCAGTCACATGGGTACCTTGGTGAAGGAGCTTCCCAGTTTGACGTGCGGCGTGGTAGGGAACTCCCTCTTCTCGCTCATGGTGAGAGACCCAGCGTCCAGGCTGTACAGGTTGGACATGACCAGCAGCAGGTCAGAGGTGGTCTTGACCGGGAGGAAGCGGCTACGCGGGACGTTGATGCCCAGAGCGTTGTCGAAGCTCTTAATGGCAGCGCCGACGGCTGTTTCCAGCTGGATCACGTTCAGACCACCATCCAGAGTCTGGAACACACACACGTTAGAGCACAAAAAAAAAACAACACAACTATAATGAGCAAGGAAGTCCACACAGATACAGAATTAGAGTGGGTTATTAAATCACACACATTATAACCATTTCATTATCCTATCCTATCGCCTTGTGTGTGCGCGCGTTTTTCACCTTGGGGTTAACGATGATCTCCATGTCCATGGCGTTCTGCTCGTGCAGCCTCTTAATCGCAGGCAGGCTGATCCACAGGTTGTTGGTGTTGAAGATCTTGAATTTGGTGACGGATTTGAACTCGTCCACGTGCGCTTTGGGAACCTGAGCGATCTCCAGCAGCCTGAGCTTATTGTCATACTGAATCAAAGTACCACCCTGGTGGACGCAGACACACGACACACTTCCTGTTAGCGCCATAATCCAGTATAAAGTCTTTCTTTCGCTCTCTCTCACTCACACAAACTCTCTCTCTCTGTCCTGTACCTCACCTTGACGTCGGCACGGGTCTTGTCGGTGACCTCCATGACAAACTCGCAGCGCCGATCTGCCGGTTGGCTCATCAGGTGGCTGAGGATGTGCAGGTCGACGGTGGCGCCCAGGTTATCGATGTTGGACACAAAGATGTACTCCTTGCCCTCGGAGATGAGCTGATCCAGCAGGCCAGAGTTATAAAAGCTGGCGTAGATGTCTCCGTGGCCGGGAGGGTACCACGCCTCGGAGTTCTCTCCTGTCAGACCCATGTTGGTTGCCACGGGCAACAAAGACTCCTTATTTATCCTGGGATATCTGCGGAAGAAGAGGTTCAATTATACAAAAACGTCAATGAATACAGAAAACCAGAAAGAGTGAGAGCAACAAAAAGGAAATGTGTTAAATATAGTTGCAAGCTACAATGAGCGGGCCCAAGCACCTGTGCCATCACCACCCGGGCGCACCAGAAAGACAGCGGCTGGCACAGTCGGCACATGCCCATTACCATTATGACAATTTTAGAAAAGGGGGTATTTTATGTTTAGGCCTCCAAAAAGCCCCAGATGCTTGAAAAAAAGCATCACGCTATGATGTCACTCAATATGATGTCCCACAGAAAGTTTTTAACCACTTTTTTTGGCATACATTTAAGGCATCATCATGGCTGACCCTTTTGAGATATCAAAAATCCATCTGCAATTTTGCATCCTCAATGTCTTTAGATCACATCAGCCCGGTTTGGTGGCGATGGTATACATTCCCTAGGAGGAGTATATCAAAATCCTTCCTAACTGATTTCCTGTTGAGTTGAGCTCATGACATGCAATGTGAAAGTTGCTTATAAATAAATAAATAAATAAAATAGCAACGCTTAATACAAGAGGGCCCTCGCACGTTTATGACATCACACTATTAAAACGGCATTATCAGAGTGATGGCGATGACATCATTGTGGTGATGTTATAGTGATTGGGCCCTAATTACAGCAGGGGATACATTAGCGATCGTATAAGAGAATGCACATAGAAGATGTGTGCAAGTCTGTGTGTTTGTACCTGCTCTGGTTGAAGGTGTGTATTTTGACGCGGTGGTGAGTGTACTTTTGCAGGATCTTCTTGGTGTCTTCATCGGTGTTAAAGCTGTTCATCAGGACCAGAGGGACATCCGTGTTGTACGTCTTATTCAAGTGCTGAAATATTTATTTGAGTTTATTATCTCTACAGAAAATCTACAAAAAAAAACACAGCAATCCAACATACGTGTGTGTGCACACACCTCTATCTGCTGCACGGTCAGGTCCAGGAAGGTGTTCTCATTGCGGACACTGATCAGACTCTTCGGGCCTTTACAGCCCATGCTGGTACCCAGACCTCCGTTCAGCTTCACCACGGCCAGTTTGTTCAGATTCGCAGCGACGCCCTGCGGCAACGGCTTCGCCCGGATCCTCTCGTACGGCTGGATCTGAGAGAAGAAAAAACACCAAGATGGGGTTACTATAGCGCCAAATGCTGGACAATACTGTCAATAGGAGGAACCACACCACTAACACAAACACCTAACTTAATCAAGACAGAAACAGAGAGAGAGAGAGAGCAATGAATCATTTATTTTATCGCAGTGTGTGTCTCAGAAACACTTAAAATAACCATCAACTGCAATTTCCAGTTTCTAGTCATTCAGGCGCTTTTACTTTGAATAATAAATATTAATAAAATATCATGTTACTTTCATTAACAAGTAAATAAATACAATTAAGAAATTTGTAGGGCTGTTCAAGTCAAACCAGGACTTGTGATAAAATTTCATATATCTTATAACTGTGTTATTCTGCACAATCAAAAGTCCCAGTTTGACTTGAACACCCCTTGCATTTTGGGCTTTCCAATGAAGTAGATATTGCATTATCTTTCTTAACCACTTTTAATAAATAAATAAATAACTTTCTGATAGATGTTTAATCAATAAACACGTAAATCTGGTGAATGAGTGAACAAATGTTATTTTTATTCCTGTTGAAACTCATGAGCTTTGGACCTTGTGTGAGCGCTAACGCTGCCAGCTAATGGGACAAAAACAAAGAATGAAAAGAGAACAGGATGAATGAAGGAAGGAATGAGTTAGAAGGAAAGAAAAGAGTGTCAGTGAAAACGAGAGAGAAAGAGAAGAAGGGTTGGCATTTATAACGGTGATAGCCACGCAGGCCGAAGTGTCCGAAGAGCCGTTCCCTGGCAACACACGCGCACACACACACGCAGGACTCCAGCATGCAGACACGCACGCACTCACTTCGTGACTTTTATTTTTTAAGCACCAATTAACAAACCCAAACATCCAGAGGGCAGAGTTTGCAATGTAATCATGTGATAATGTTTGTTTTGGAGTAAAGATGGCTTAAACCCTTCACCAGGCCTCTGAGAAGGAAATTTATAGCAATGTTAAATCCCGAAACCTCATACTTGACTTTATAAGGTGCTGAGATAATGATAAGATAATGCTAAGAATTCCGCTAGCACAGCTGGATGATTTTCACTGTTATGTTAGCATGAGTTATGTTTAATGGACACCTCACAGCATGCCTCCTTCTCCCTTAACTACCGTACTCTAATAAACAGACACACAACAAGCCGTGCTGACGTTTAAAAATGTGCAGAAAATATGACTTCTATCTGTGCTAAGTTAATGTAACCCATGTTCTTATCTACTCTATTTTGGAATTACTTTGGAAGGCTGATTAGTGTATAACAATACATCAATCACCTTAACATGATGACCACCCCCTTATTATTGAGAAGGTCCCCCCTTTTGCAACCCAAAAACAATAAGCTGTGTGTTCCGACACCTTTACATGGAAACCAGCATTAATCTTTTCCTCAATTTAATCTAAACTAGCCCTTCTATTGGACCGGACTACACGGGCCAGCCTTCACTCCCCATGTGCATCAGTGAGCCTTGGCCACCCGTGACCCTGTCGCCAGTTCACCTGGTTTCCTTTCTAGTAACCGGGTCTAGCCGTCACAAACTGGCCCTTCTCAAAGTCACTTAAATCCTTACGTTTTCCCATTCTTTCAACATCAACTTTAGGGACAAAAGCTTTACGTACTGCCTCACATATCCAACCCCCTTCCGGGTGCCATTGGCATGGGATATTGTAACTGTATCTACTGTAAGAAGGGCCAAATTGTGATGGCTAGACATCTGGGTCAGAGCAACTCCAAAACTGCCGCTCTTGTAGGATGTTCCCGATCTTCAGTGGTCAGGACATACCAAAAGTGATCCAAGGAAAAAAACAAATAATAAAAAAAAACCCCGGTGAACTAGCAACAGGTTCATGGGTGGTCAAGGATCACTGATGCACATGGGGAGTCAAGGCTGGCTCGAGCAGTCTGATCCAATGTACTGTAATAGCTGGTTCCAGCAGAAAGGTGTCAGAACACACAGTGCATCACTGTTGTGGTGGCAAAAGTGGGGACCTACTCAATATTAGGCAGGTGGTCATAATGTTATGGCTGATCAGTGTATAAGTGTGTATAAATATTTAAAATTCCGGTCCTGAATGTGTAGTCTAGCTAACTTAGATTGCACGTTTTATCTGCAGATGAAGCTAATCTTAGCTGGACAAATATATGAAGTGTGCTAATCAAGTTACCAGTTATATCAGACACCAACTAGTGGTAGCTGTCGCTAGCTAGCTAGCAGTTATCACTACCTAACATTGGAAAATCTTTTAACTGACTGGATTTTTTTTTTTTTAACACAAAACAGTACAGGAATGTGGAGGATTATATATATATATATATATATATATATATATATATATATATATATATATATATATATATTTTTTT
>JAAGKR010005079.1:12344-38103 GCA_011419295.1 Clarias macrocephalus
TAAAACTTAAACTAAATATTATGCAAAAATTATTTTAATTTTGACTGATGCTATGATCAGTGCTATGACCAAAAGTTCTGTGGTTTCATGTAATGAATTAATTTTTGGCATCATGGTGAACCTTCTGTGAGCGATGTTGCCACATTGCACTGGGATGGGGCAAGAACATACTACTTCATTGGACATCATCTTTGCTACTTTAAACTACAGCCCAGAGACACCTGCTATGTTCTGCACCTGGCTTCCGGGATTCACCTGACCACTTCTGACCGTGCCTAAGGTCCTAATGGCCTAGCTAATTTCAAATGTCTCTGTATAGTGTCTCCTAGAACCAGAGCTCTTGTAGGCTTCTCAGCGTGTGCTTCACTGAGGACAGCAAACCTGTTGGACACATGAAATGCAGAGGAGGTGTGTTCCGGTCGCCTAGCCTTAGCGTTAGCTTTGCCTGAGTAAGTATGCCACTGAGTTTTCACCCACTCGTCTCACTGTGAGGCCTCTAATGGGGAAGCGGTCAGATTGCAATCAGTGCTCACTAACCCTCTCTAGTTAATAACACTATATATATATATATATATATATATATATATATATATATATATATATATATATATATTTTTTTTTTTTTTTTTTTGCTAGGTGACTGAAAATGCAAACCCTGAGCATGAACCATGTGGTGGCTAGTATAAACGTATGGCAGCTATGGAAACATATAAAAACTTTTGAGAATATTAACATTTACCTCAGAAAATGAAAAAAAAAAAGACACCACATGGCAGAAATTCCACTGTAGTCATGCTACCTTGCATGTCTTTAGCCACAACTGAGAAAACACCCAACATGGCTGAACCCACAGATTAGCATACCAGGTGACCTACAACTGCAAATATATCCTCCTGAACCCTACATGAGTATGTCTACGCATCCTAACAATACGTATTTAGATCTAGGGTTATATATACACACGCAGGGGTCAGAGGTCATTGCTTCCATGGTGACTCTGTGGAAAGTTCAAACAGGCATTCTGTGATCGGGTTTCACATTCCGCACGGGTCACACATACACCCTGTTCCATACACTGTCCTGAAACAAGACATGAGACATACAGGACGTGCACGTGTCCACACGCATGCTCACGTGTGTATGAAGCTGGTCAGGCTGGCCAATATTTTTACATAATATTTGACTTCTAAAACGTCTGCAACTCAATCAGGAGACTAAAAGGACTTCAACTGTTCACCGAGCTACTGTAGTCGATAAACGTACAGTATTACGCATGTCCACTGCTGTCGATGATGACTGAGAGCTCGTCTAGACTCTGAACAATAGACAGCAGCTGAGGATTGAGCTAAACCGTCAGCCTGGCGCCCACCTGATACGACTCAATGCCTCATTATCAAGTCATATCAGGTGCATTACAGCTGGGGATGGTGGCTGAAATTCTGATTCCCGATCAGCTGGTTAAAGGTCCAGTAACCTGAGCTGAACAACTGGCGGCCAGATGAAAGAAATGTCATCCATCTTCCAGGAGCCCTGGTTCTCCTTTCTTGTCCAAGTCTCTGTGTGACTTGAACGCTGCAGAGGTCAGGCTATTCATAGTCCAGCTTTCTGTCTAGGGATATTAGTGGTGCGGTGTACGCTGTTCATAGAGACACTGGGATATCAGGGGGACTGCTGACACACACTTCATTTGCAAATCCAGAGCCACACACTATTATCTTACACACACAGTAACCCTATACCACAGGCCTCCAACCTGACTCCTTAAGCTCTTTAGATATCGTGACTCATTTAACACGTGCACATGCACACACACACACACACACACACACACACACACACACACACACACACAATTTTCTTTGTTAGAAGTAGTCCCAGTTGGTTGCTACCTCATTAGGCTGTACATAAAAGTGCCAGTGCAAGTACTTTATTTTGTGAAACTAGAAGGAAAAATAAGAAACCCAAGAAAATTATCCCTAAAGAAATGATGCTGCTGCTGTTTAAGTAGTGAAAAACTGATCATCTATACTGTATACAGTATATTGTTATATTTATTATACTGTATTTATTCTAACGCTTGAATGATTCATTGCTCACTGTGTGGCTTAACAAAGAAACAAAACATTCTGCTCAAACTGCTTAGGTACAGGGACTGAACTGAAAATGAGAGATGAAAATATTTTTCAGGAAGCCTGACGAACTATTGATTAAGGCTATATTAAACATACTGGCTCCTTGGAAGAAAATATGAAAAAATCAGGGCAAGAGCAAGACTTTTGCACAATACTATATGCGGTACCAATGTATATATGGAAACTAATGCGCTAAAATTGATGTCGTAAAAATTAAAAATTAATGTAGTAAAATTTCATTTCGTAAAGAAGGAGCAATATTGTAATTAGTAAAAAAAAATGTATGTAGCAAGAGAAATGTAGTAAAAATACATGCAGTACAAATTTAATCCACTTAATGTAGAAGTTCAAGTTTCAGAGGGAATGTACCTGTATGTAATAGAAAAAATAAATAATAAAAAAATTGTGGAAATGAATGTAGTAAAAATTTATGCGGAACAAATTTCGTCTGTGGAAATTCATGTAGCAAAGATTTAGATGGCAGGAAATATATATAATAAACAATGTAGGAAATTCCTTTGGAAAAAGTTAGGCTGTACAAATTCATGTAGTAAAAAAAAGTATAAAGGAAAAAAAATAAGTGTGGAAATGACTGTAGTAAAAATTTAGGTGGTACTAATTTTTATGTAGCAAAAATTCAAGTAGTACAAATTTAAGTAGTACAAACATTTATGTAGCAAAAATTTAAGTAGCAAAACCTCTTGCAGTACCAATTTTTTTTGTGCAGATTGTAACAATTCATGTAGTATACATTTAGATGTACAAATTAATGTAGTAAAAAATCTAAGTAAAAAATAAGTTGTGGAAATGAATGTAGCAAAAATTTTAAGTAGTAAATCTTTTTACATAGTTAAGTTCAAGCAGTAAAAAAGTAGGTAGTAAAATGTACGATTATAACAAAAGTTTTGTTTGTATAAACTTAGATAGCAGGAAATGTATGTAATAAACAATGTAGGAAAATTCATGTCTGAAAATTTAGGTTGTACTACTTAATGTAGCAAAGATTTTGTAATATATATATGCAATTTAGTCTGTAGAAATATTTAGATTTAAACCCTTTAAAACAATCTAAGAAATGCAGCTTAGTCTTAATTAAACTCAGTCCTGACCAATCCTATCTCTGAGACGCTCCATCCCATCATTCCCCCTTCTCTCATATTCAAGGTCCGGCTCTCTGTCCCTCTCAGTAGGAAGGAGCTGATAAGTGGAAACTTGGCACAGCGCAGGTCTCAGTAATGTGGATGTTCTCTCTGTCTCTTATCACAGCATGGAGGCGAGTGCTTCCTCTCGCCCCAGTAAAAGTACACAAGTTTTACAAATGCAACTATTGTAGTTAACAAGAAAGGGAGGTCTGTCTCAAATCTTTCTCATAAATATCTGTTACACAGCACGTCCAGATTATTCTGCGGGTGAAAGTTAAAGATACGGTTTTATATATATATATATATATATATATATATATATATATATATAAATGTTATCTGTAAACACCTGCTGTTTTAGAGAACTATGTACTGTACTATTTGTACGATAGATAAATGTAGCTAAATGATTGTGTGTGATTCATTCTGTGGTGTGTGTCTCACCGAATCCTCTGGAGGTCTGTTGATCTTGGGCCATTCCACAGATGGACCCTTCACCTGGAGAAACCTGTGGAACAGCTGCTTAAACCCCTCGAAATCTTTTCTGGAGATCTGACAGGGAAATAACAGACACATGTTAGTGCTAGAAATGAAATCAGCTACAAATAACATGACGACAATCAACCTGGGGCTTCCTGAGTCATTCTCACAACACTTGCAACATTGATCATGTTTAGCATGTTCAGGTAATTAAGAACGTCACCTTCGACCTTCACGCTAATGGCTCTGACCTCGCTCTGTTGGACAGCAGGGATATAATTAGGCGCTCGGTATCTCTCAGGAGACCAAACGTTTTAATTACAGCTCTCGCTGCTGGTCGATGGGCCACTGCTGGAACACTGGGTCAGAACTAAGCAGCCTGATTAAAAGTTTTGTGTGTGTGTGTGTGTGTGTGTGTGCTCGCTTTGTTCATACTAAAAAAAAAACAATCCAAAAATAACTGTTTTTTACCCTGGTTTATGGGAAGCTCATTATAAATTAAACACCAGGCAGGAAATGTGTTTGTAAGGAGAGAGCAAGCTACTACTGTACATGGTGATGCCTTTTTATCTTCTTATCTCACCCACTCAAACAATTCTCACATTAGTCTGATCAGTCAGGTCAGGTGTGTATATATACACTGCTAGTGCTGTCAATCAAAAAAAATGTTTTATCTCATTTAATCTAATGATAGTAATTCATAGCCTTTTGAAGTAATTCATTTCGCAATTTTGAAATATTAAGCAAATAGATCTACTTGCATTATAAACGTGCAGTGTTGAATAAAGAAATGCATGTCATCTTGTTTAGAGGAAACAGATTACGCAATCTTATAATATCTCAAACATTAATATTTAACAAATGTTAAATTAAAATCTCTCAAATGAGACCAGCACTGAATGCAGTGGCTGGATAGTACAGGGTTGTGGCAACCCACCAACAACAGGGCTCGAACCTGGATCCTCAGATCTGACAATTAACAACCTAGAGCCTTTAATGTATTCTTGTAAAGATTGTTCCATAAAGCTCGAGCACACAGCTACAAACTTTTATAATGTTTTTTTGTGTTAATGTGTTTATCCACATTAATCGTGGCCAATATCACATGCAGCCGGGTAATCATGGAATTATGGGAAGCCATTAGGGTCATATGATTCATTTGCATAAAAATAATAATAATAATAATAATGTTAAAAGAAAATATTAACAACAACTGTTCCAGATCAGCTGACCTTCGTGTCTAGAATTCTACAGTGCAGAAAATAAATCGCTTAACAAACAAACAAACAAATTTTAAAAAAACATTGAATTTGTGTCCAAACTTTTGACTGGTACAGTACTACCTAGAGGTATCTTAAATCAGTAATTACAATATCTAATTAGAAGCAGCTGATTTGTTTTATTATTATTATTATTATTATTATTATTATTATTACACAGTTACTGGTTTGCTAGGAGCTGGTTTACAAACCTATACATTAAATGATATTTCTGTCATATCACTCATCTCTACTAGAAAACCGACATGCTGTTGATCTGAATTCAAGCTGAAACGTCCAGGAAAAAATCGGTTTTGTTTCTCAGATACAATTCCTCTCGTTTACCCTCGTAACAAACCACAAGTTCCTGCCTTCCTTTCTGAATTCTTTTCCTGTCCTTTCTCAAATTACTGCAGTGTCCTTCAGCACATAACCTTTCCCTCACAAAATCCTCTAGAAATACCAGCCTGGACATTCAGGAGGCCGGTGTTCCGCTGTAACGCTGTGAACAACATAAAAGGGTGAACTTCTCAAGAAGAAGACCAGTATGTTGAAAGTGAGAAACTGTTAATGAAGCCCTACCTCGGCATCCGCACCCTTGGTAGTGGAGAGCAGCTTCTCAAGCTCCTTGTGCATGGAGTTTTCATGCTGCTGCCTGAGCTTCTCCTGAAACTCCGTCATCGCGCCGTTGAGAGCACCTCGACTCAGTTCTATACACAGACATAAAGACACCGACCTCTTTATATACATCTTGTAGCTTTTTGTTCTTAGCATTAGACCTGGACGTAACTTCTGCTCAATGGAATTCTCTTCATAGTATTATTCATCATTTAAAATCAATTCACCAAAAATGACCTGACATACAGACCCAGTGAGAATTAAGTAATATTTCTAATCTGCATAATTCTGAAGATATCTGCCCCAGTGATTCTACAACTGGCTTTCTTCAAAAAAAAAAAAAAAAAAAAAAAAACCTTCCATTTCCTCATTCATCTATCTGGTTCCTTACTTTTTACCTTCATTCCTCCTTTTTTTTCCTTCATATACGCTTTTTATCCTCATTCACCCCAGTCCAAAAAGAAACTGACCAGTCTTGTTTGTAATTTACAGCACAATGAAAGTTTTTTCCCCACACATATCCTAGTTAGGAAGTCGGGGTCAGAGCTCAGGGTCGGCCAGGATACAGCGTCCCAGTAGTCAGCTTTGCAGTGCTGGGGGCATGAACCCACGACCTTCTGATATTCTCAACAACTTTTTCATCTGTCCAAAGATATGGCGATATCCATAACAGTTCACCAATGTCACATTTAAAAAAATGATGCCGATGATATGATCATATTGTTTTTGTTTGTTTGTTTGTTTTTTGCTTTCAAATCAAGCTCGGTTCGATTCCGCAAGCCGACACCTGGGAAATTACTTCACCAGTATCTCACTGTTTTCATGGGAACAGATATACAATGGAGAAACAGATACAGGGAATCATAACTACACTTAAATCCACTAAAGCGCTAAAAGATGTTTGGCATGATGCACCCTGGAACGCACTGTATTAGATACTGTACTGTATATCCAAATATGGTGTACATATACAGTGTAATACAATGAATCAACTTGTATTCAGATTTGAAACAGGCAACACATCCTGAACTAAAGTTTGCATGAACAGTATAGCCGAAGAGAAACACGTGATCAGGACAGAACTCACCAGCAACCGACAGAACCGACATGATGATGATGATATGATGAGACGGTTATCAATAATGAGCTTAATAGGTTTGAAATCTCGCGATATTTCCGTTACTCGCTTTAATTAATTAACGTTCGGGTCTTCGGAGCGAGAAGCTGAAGGTTTTATTTGTTGTTGTTGTTGTTGTTCTTGGTTTGAACTCGAGCTAAAACCGGCACTGAGGCTCTCCGTGATTAATGTGAAGAAAAAAAAATTCCACACTTATAAACCAACCGCGTTAAAAATCCAAACCACGTCTTCACTCACTCACTCCTTCTCCTTCCCTCTCTCTCTATCTATAGTAGCTTCCCTCTGTGTTAGAGCTCCAAAGTGTTACAACTTAATGATTTAAAATAATCAACAGCTAACTTAAAAGAGATGAAGCCTTTGATGTCTGCAGTCTTCGCCTTTACGTATATGATCCGAGCCGAGATGTTGAGAAAGAGAGCGAGAGAGAGAGAGAGAGAGCGAGCGCGCGTGCGTGCGTGCGTGTGTGTGTGTGTACAGTACAGAGGCTCGTTTTCATCGAATTGTAGCACAGCCCACCTCCCCTCCCACCTAGTGTGGCAAAGACACACTTTCTACCCCTGACTGACATCATACTTATAATGTTGATTGAAGTTATTTAGAATGTAACCGACGACCTTCTATAAGTTCTCTGGAAACAATGTAACATTAAAAAAAAAAAAAAACCATTCATGACATTCAAGTTAGCGCTTCTGAACTGAAATTAAAGGGGGGGAGGGCGCGCGCGCGCAGACACACACACACACACTCTCTCTCTCTCTAATGCAGGGTTGTCATACTGTTTTCTGATGACAGTAGGGTTAGTCATTGAACACACACACACACACAGTCTATTATTTAAGTCACGCCTCTTGTGGCTTTTTTTTCTCCCTCAAACCCATAACTAAGGTGATGTGATGCAGCAGAAGCAGCAGTGAGAGTGAGAGAGCTGAGCTGTGCTGTGCTGTGCTGTAGGTCGCAGCCCTGTTCCCTTCAAGGGCAAAAAGGGGACTCAAGCTCAAGCAGCTCAAAAAAATAAACACAAAGCCAAGCACATCATGCCTTTTAAAACACACACACATATACACACCTCGCTCTGTGCACACTTTGTGACAACAGCGCTTTGTCTTTATTTATTTATTTTTTTTACTCACTGTCTCCCAACTGCGCCAAACTATCAAGAACATGCACACCGACAGCACCCGGAAGTCATGTAAAACTGACGTGATCGCCGACCAATCAGGATGCCGGAAAAGTCTGCCTCAACCAATCAGATTGCAGCGAGGAACGCGGCACGACCAAGGCATTGTGCTGCCACCCTCGGGTCGATGATGGTACTGCAGGTATTTTTTCTCCCTCTCACCACTCTTGACCTGTGCTGCTCTTTACAGCTCTTGCACAACTTAGTCAGCTGACTAACGGCTCGTCCTGAGCTGAAACGGAGTTAGTGACTGAAGACTAATATACATAGATCAGCCATAACATTGTGGCCACCTGACTAATATTGAGTAGGTCCCACTTTTTGACACAATAACAGTGATGCACTGTGTGTTCTGACACATTTCTATCACAACCAGCCTGAACTTTTTCATAAGTCATATATCAGCTTCTTGTTAGTGGGCTGGGGTCAGAGCAGCATTAAGGTTCATCAACCCCAGGTTCATCAAATTTTCCTTTCTTGGATCACTTTTGGTGTCCTGTGGTTGTAATGCATCATCTATACACCCTGAACCAAGTCAAAATAACTTCATTGTAAAATATCACATAGCCACACATGTATTAATTGTACTTATAGTATGCGATAGAACTACAAACTGGTTAGACAAATGTTATAATTATAATTATACTTTAATTTGATTAATGGAAACGGTGCACTAAAGAAAAAAGACGTTTTATAAAAACCAGAAAGAATAATTTGTATTATTAATACGAGACTACACGAGCAAACGAGTAGCTCGGTGGTTAAGATGTTGGACTGCTGATCAGGAAGCCTCTGAGTCGAGCCTGGCTGCCACTGTTGAGGGGTGAAGGACGTTGCTCAAGTGCTCAGATACTATCTCAATAAGTAACTGAGACAGAAACGACAGATATACTGTAGCTCCAGGGTGGGATATATCTGTCGCCCAATGTGCCAGATGGCATGTAGACAGCTTTCATATGAACAAAAAAAAAACATCTCTGCTTGAAATGACGACACCACCTTTATTTAAGACGTTCCTTTTATTAAGAGTGGAGTTACATTACATTTCTGACAAAGGGGAACAACCAACGTGCGTTTCCAACCGTTAAACGGATTCTACTCTTATTGCCCCACTGAGATGAAATCGCACAGGTGCTGCTTGTTCCCTTACAGCTTGTGGAATGTCACATTCACATATTTAAACAGGCAAGTTTTACAGTTTAGAGGAATTTGGGTAGCATTTTGTGCTGGAATCAGGTAGTCATGCGGCGAGGAAGGACACCGCCGTGTCCCGCTCGTCTATCAGCTCGGCCGCCGTGGCGTCCATCTTGCCACGTGAGAAGTCGTCGATCGGCAGACTGTCCACCACCTGCCAGGTCTTGTTCTGTACAGACGAAAGCAGAGACGCACAAAACAAATATTATCGTTGATGTCTTTCCAACGGTTATGTTTTACAACAAGTACAACTTGGATTAATAAAAAAAAAAATCAAACTGATTAATAATTAATGAGATGAGGTCGGACCTTGATGGTGACAGGGAAGGAGTACATGAGGTCGTCGGGAACACTGTAGGAGTTCCCAGTGGAGTAAACTCCCATTGATACAAACTCACCCTGCAGAGAGAGAGAGAGAGAGAGAGAGAGAGAGAGAGAGAGGGAAAGATAGGGAGTTCATATTATGAAACAAACACACACATACACAGACTACAAGGGTCGGACAGTCTCCACAACCGCTGCAAACCCACATCAGGAGTTCCGAACCAGATGTCCCTCATGTGGTCACAAATAGCCTTGGCAGCAGACATGGCGCTGGACAGCTTCCTGGCCTTAATCACGGCCGCACCGCGCTGCTGCACCGTCTAAGAGAGAGAGACAGGAAAGAGCAACCGTGTGTAAAACCGCCACAGCTCTCTTCCTTCTATAATCTACCGGTGGAACTTTGTGGATATCTGGGCTGCACTCACAGAGATGAAGTCTCCATTCAGCCAGCTGTCATCCTTCACGGCGTCGTAGGCGGACTGCTCTTTGCCGCCCTGGTTGACGGTGGCGTGGTGGACGTCGGGATACTGCGTGGACGAGTGGTTTCCCCAGATGATCACGTTCTTCACTCTGTCCGAGGACACGCCCACGCGCATCGCCACCTACCGACATGAGAACGGAAACGGCAATGAGCAATGCCTCCTAAAACCTCTGAACACATGAAGGCATGATTAAAAAGGAGCAACAGTTAGCGCTGTAAAAAAAAAAAAGCGAAGATCTGATATTGGTATTTATTTATTACTAAAAAGAGGGAAACCTGTGAGCGGGCTCTGTTATGGTCCAGCCTGGTCAGGCAGGAGAAGTTCTCCTTTGGGATGGACGGCGCAGATTTGGACGCAATCAGGCAGTTGGTGTTGGCCGGGTTTCCCACCACCAGCACCTGAGCGCAGAGACAGCGATTAAATGGACCATTAATGATGTAAATGTAATGTTCAGGGAAAGAAAAGCAACACAGGAGAATAAATCGAAGGACAGATATTTTGATATGTGAGATATTTTGTAATGAAAGTGGAAAAAAGTAACTTTAATTCCGAACACAGCTGTAATCAAAAAGCAAACATTTACATTTAATTACATTTATCAGCTTCATAGGCTATTTCATGGCAGATACATATTAAATATTCAACTATTATATACGAACCAATATAAGTTATTAAGTTATAGATATAATGAAAGGGATTTAAAGGTAGTAAAAGAAGATTCTTAAGATGCACTTTTGATACGTTTTCCTGGTTTCATCTTTAAAGTTTTCATGTTTTAAGTTCTTTAAAGTTTGTTTTGTTGCACGGCGAACCAACTCTTCTTTAATAAAAACCAGGAAGATTAACCCTTAAAATATAAGTAAATAAAAATAAATTCTTATTTTTGGTGTGTGTCGACGGAGGACATAATTACTATAATTACTTTCAAAGCGTGTAAATTGTACTGCTATCGGAATATGGGAACGTCATCGCAAAGATGTAAAACTCTACATCGACCTAAAACAATCATAAAAACATGCGATCTGAGCTTTTTTTTTATTCTTTTTTCCTCAGTCATTTTTGTATAGTTGTTTAAATTGTGTCACATTATACTGCTCAATCCTGACCCCTGTCTACAGTACATGTATTAACAACATAGTAAGGCTGAAAATGCTCTGGAGGTTTAAGAGCTACGAGTGTTGAGTTTGTAATGTTTTTAACTTCATCTTACTCTACACATATTGTATGTAAAGATGGAGGGGAGGGTTTATTAGGTTGGATCTCTGAAATGTAAAATTAATTGAAATAACAAATAAATATAGTTTTAAATCTTATATATACAGTACACATGTATTTGTTGTTTGTTGTGTGTAGTAGACCACAGTTGTGCCGGCACAAGCCTTACCTTGACTGTCTTCTTGGCGTACTTATCCAGTGCCGCTCCCTGTGTCTTGAAGATGGCCACGTTGGCCTTGAGCAGGTCTTTCCTCTCCATCCCCTCCTTCCTGGGCATGGAGCCCACCAAGATGGCAGCATCCAGGTCCTTAAATCCCACCTCCACCTTATCAGTAGGGATCACCTCTGCAAGCACACATCTCCAGTGTAAATAAAGTGTACATTTCTTTTTTCTGCTGAACCTTGCACCTAACAATGACCTTCAAAAAAAAAAAGCTGGAAATGTCATAAATCTGAGTGAGACTGGTTTAACATACTGTATTGAACCTAGACTCGACATGTTTGATTATTATCAGTGGCTGAAGTTTTTTTTTTGTGTGTGTGTGTGGGGGGGAAGGGGGGGGGGGTTGGGTGTTGTCCTTCACATGTGCCAACAATAATCCGAATTGAAACTGTGTATTATTGTGATAATGTTTAAAACAACAACAACAAAAAAAAACACTAATATAATTATTTCTCTCACTCTGAGAAAGTGTATGTAATGCTCTATTCAGATTAGGACAAGAAAGATTTTAGGAGGCAGCCATCCATCCCCAGACCTGCTTCCTACACACTCTGGATCTGTGTGTGTGTATTAAACACATACTCCGTATTTTAGTCACAATTTAGAGCTCACAAACTGCCTTCATCTCAGTGTGTGGGGTCGCGAATCAGAAACCATCTTTATCAGAATGGACTTCGGTCTGTGTGCCAATTTTTACGACGCGTCCCATTCTTTGGACTCCTCCGCCTCCCCACGTGTTCCGATTGGCTCGGAGCGGACCAATACGAGGAGCGGGACGTCACACACACCTCTCTGTCTGTGTGCTGCTGAGTCATGCCTATAGAAGGATAATGCGTTCATGATGTGAAGGACAAACTGCATCTGTTTCATCATCCCTAGATACAAAAGCGTGCGTGTGTGTGTGTGTTGTGTGTGTGTGTAACGAGGCTTCTATTGTGTCCAAGGATACACTGCCCATCAATGATGAATCTTCAATAGTTTCTTCAAGCTCTCTATACTGACTATTCCAGCAAAAGCAGCACTGACCTACATTAGTTTTAAGAGAGAAGGAACGAACACAGTGTGCACTGATTCAAGATCAGGAGGAGGCGCTGACCTCTGAGGAGCGGGAGAGCGCAGTCCTGCAGCTCCATCACCACGCCGTCCAGCACGGGCAGCATGGGCGGGATGTCCAGGAGCACCAAGATGATTGGCTGACAGACAGAAAACGAGACATCATGCTGGTCCTTCTTATAACTAATTTAGAGCTTTTTAACTGCTTTTTGCTCTCTAGTTTCTTGCAAAATAATTTACAATACTATAAACAATAAAACCCATTTTAAGACGACATTATGTTGTCGTCTTGTTGTGTAATTTTTTTTTTATTTAAATTTTTTTTACCTGGTCCTTGCCGAACACATCTCCTTTAGCAATGCTGAAGAGCAGAGAGTAGGCGATCTGACCCGCAGCACCCGTCACTAGCACACGGATTGGTTCAGCCTGTGTGGGGTGGGGGGGGGGGGTTAAAATAAATTAAAAACACAGCAATTAACACCAAACATGGCAACCTGCTCCCACTCAAACCTGAGAAATTATGGGGTGTTTTACAGAGCTAAAATTACCAGAGCTAGACACGACGCACTGGAACATGAAGGTGATGAAAAGTTAGTCACAAAAACTGGAGACTGTAAGTTTCATGTCAGTGGTATTTATACCAAAACAAAAAATGCTGAACGTCTATTTATACTTTTACAATAGTAAAGTAGGTATCGCTACACTAAATGTGAAAACCCAAATATTACTAAAATGTGCTTATTTTCTGCAACTTCCTTCTTGTGTATTAAACATAATGTATTTTATTAAAACATAGGACGGACATATGACCAGTTTCTAAGCCAAATGTCAAAACGGAGGCAGTGTCGTCACATTTTATACTATTAATGTTATTGTGTTGTATTTTTTATATATTTAAAGAAAAATAGAGATGGGGGAAAAAAATCGATTCAATTATGTATTCAGAATCGTGATTATTGGTATGGCAATTCACTTATCGCCACCCTGACTCCACAATCGATTTCTTTAAAAGCTATTTTACCTTTTTAATAAAGATCAACCAGTTGTGAACCAGAATTTTATTGGCTGTGACTGGTGATCAGACTCGGATACAGGTGATCAGCTCTGTTCCAAGCACAGAAGTTTCTGAGTGACGCAATAGAAACACATTTTATGGCACTGGATCCTATCCCAGGGTGCCAATCCATTGCAGAGCGCATGCACACACACACACACACACACACACACACACACACACACACACACACACTCATTCACACAATTTCCCACAATTTGGGAACACCAATTAACCTAATCTGCATGTTTTTGGACTGTGGGAGGAAACCCACCAAGCACGGAGAGAATATGCAAACTCCATGCACACAGAGACGGGAATCGAACCCAGACCCAGGTGGTGCAAGGTGACAGTGTTAACCACTGTGCTAAAACTTTTTTAAAAGGTTTCAAATCATAAAGAAGGAATGAATATATATATATATATATATATATATATATATAGAGAGAGAGAGAGAGAGAGAGAGAGAGAGAGAGATTTTTTCTATGAACGCGCGCAGTGATGACGCAAACGATGCCACGCGCAGAAAATACAGCGTAACTGTAAAAAAAAAAAAAAACTCGCGCGAGCTTCTCCGCTACTTGCATGTTCTACGTAATTTTAAAAAATGCTAATGCTAACTCGTTAGTACATTTATAATTTTTACACCCGGGTTCCGTCCACCGTTCTCGTCCCCCAAAACAGACACCTTACACATACAGC
The DNA here is from genome assembly GCA_011419295.1 of Clarias macrocephalus. Lineage (NCBI taxonomy): Eukaryota > Metazoa > Chordata > Actinopteri > Siluriformes > Clariidae > Clarias > Clarias macrocephalus. The sequence goes on from JAAGKR010005079.1 coordinate 26,538, forward strand.
GTTTAACAACTTAATATAAAGTGATTTAAATGTTATTGTTTCCAACCCGGAAATAATAAAAATAATAATTTAATTAAAATAAATAACAAATAATAACATCTCACCATATTGAAAGAGATTAAAAATGTTCCTGTAGGACCTGCGCTCTCCCAACTCAGGATCAGACTGACCAGACACCTCTGTTCATATACCGAAATTTCAGGCTGTACTTACTGATGGGAAATGTAGTTTTACGCATATCATGTTGTATTTCTGTCGAAACAGGAAGAACTACATATCCCAAAACCCCCCGCGATACATGGCCAGCGTTTCAGGTTCGAGTCGTCACTGCAACACCATATATGGTGGGTATTTCCGGAAACACGGCTAACCGTTAAGTTTTACAATTGGATTTTTTTTGTTGTTGTTGTTTGCTTTAGTCGATGTGAATAGTCCAACATCGTAAACAACAAAAACAAAAAAACACATTTAGGCTCATACACAATGTTAGCTGTGTATTTTGTAAATAAATTATTAGCTTAACATACAATTTGGCACACCTTAACCCAACACCAGACCTGTACACAAACATCAATCAGAAAAATCAGATGTGACTTGTGACAGATTCACCATTCTCATCTATACCGCTTTATCCTGTATGTAGGGTCGCAGGGGGCCTGGAGTCTATCCCAAGAGGCGGTATACACCCTGGATGGGGTGCCAATCCATCACAGGGCATACACACACACGCGCGCTCATTCACACACTACGAGCAATTTGGGAACGCCATTTATCCTAATCTGCATGTCTTTGGACTGTGGGAGGAAACCGGGGCACCTGGAGGAAACCCACCAAACAAGGGAACATGCAAACTCAATGCACACAGACCCTGAGGCAGGAAACAACAAAAAACCTTTCAACCTGGCAGTAGAAATTGTTATTGACCTTCTGGCCCCTGCGGACGAATTTCTAATGCACAGTGCAGCGAATGTCGAAAAAGCAGATGAGCATGCACTTGGTCGAGCTGCAGCACTGCCTCGCTCTTTTTCAGTTGTGGAGATGATGAGCTCTTCCACTGTAAAGAGTGTTGTTTGGTGTTAGGGACAAAAAGGGGTGTACAGACACATAAACCCAAGTTTCGTCGCCGGTAATGATATTTAGCGTGAAGGACGGGTCATCCACAGCACACTGACAAAGTTCTTGGCAGACTTCACCGCAATTTCCTTCTGCTCCTGGGTCAGCAGCCTGGGGACGGACATGGCAGCAACTCACGTTGAGCAACACATGAGGATGTTCAAATCACACGTGAGGATTGCCAGGACTGTTCCGTATGAGACACTTATGACACAAGAGTGTTGTGGATTGTTCTTCGACGATCACTATGCACAAGTTGCTGAATGGTTTCGACATCTTTGGGGGTTGAGCTTGCTGAAGGTCGCCTCATCGTCTTCCAGTGATGTTCTTTCACTCTTGAGAGTGCATGACACTCAAAACACCCTGAACGACTCATTGCAGCATCACCATAAACTTACTGAATCATGTCAAATGCTTCTGTGGCAGATTTGCCCAGTTTCATGCAGAATTTCACGTTCACTCTTTGTTCTAACTTGCTGTCCGTGATGAATTAGCAGACACATGGTCAGATTTGCATTAACACAGGATGATGTCTTTTGGCACACTGACTTATTAAGGTCCCTGTGAAATCTGTTGGCGTGTTACAAAACTAGACTTGAAAATATTTGATACCTCCTTGTATACTGAGACCTGCTGTGATTAGATGATTAATATTATGTTTTTACACAAAAACATAGAATTTAAAGAGACGGCACTAACTTTTACAAATGACTGCACTAGTTGATACAAGAGTATTCTAGAGGTAAATGTGAGGCCATTTATCTGACAGCAAAAGCTTGGTCGAAATTGGGTCATACAACAGGACTATGATCCAAACCATAGCAGTAAATCTACATCAAAATGGCTGAAAATTTTTAAATCATGGTTTTGGAATCAACTTAATTGAAACGAGACCTTAAGAGAGCTTTGTAAGTAGCCAAAAACATCAATGAACTTAAGCAATGTTCAAAAGAAGAATGGACTAAAATGATGTGAGAGACCTAAAGTCATACAAGAGGTGAATATTTCAAGTTATTGCTGCTAAAGTTGAATCAACAAGCTATTGAACCATGAGGGTACTTACTATTGCCTGCATGATGTTTTCCTTTTTGGCTTATTTTTTAAAAAATAAAAATAACTGGGAAAAAAAAAGTTACAGGCCAATGATGACTACTGCATTTATTCCCGTGTTATGACCGTGGTAGGATCTCTGGGAATTGCGAATTAGCCTAATCTTCATGTCTTAGGACTGTGGGAGCAAACCAGAACAACCACCAAGTACAAGGAGAACATGCAAACTCCGTAAGCTTCCGTAAAATTCCCTGAGGTTGGGAATCGAACCCAGACCCCGGGGGTGCAAAGTGGCGATGCTAACCACTAATCCACCGGGCCACCAGGGAAAAGCTTTAGGTCCCATTAAAGCCTTTAAAATGTTAACAATCCCAGACGTCTAGGCGTCATTTTCTAAAGCCGTCATATTAAACGCATCATAAAGGAAGCCTAAAGACCTCTTAAGGAGTTTTAAAGATTACCTGCTGGTGCTAGCCAGCTGTTTGCGTTCCCTCCGGGATAAGGATCTTAATTTGCTTCAGGGTTGCTTTATAGTTTCCTGTCTTTCAGTTACAACAGAACTGCATGATTGATTGAAGCTATGTAAATTGCGGAGGAGTCATAATCCTCTAGGAGTTGTGAACAGGTCAGGGTTCGGGGTGGCCACGCCCCTGAGACCACTGAGTGGTCGCTGTCCATGGTGCTGGACACGAGTCCTGACGTTCTCTTTGATGAATAGAGCAGTGAAGTGGATCGTGCGGGTACATTATGAATGAGGCGCTGCGCGGAGATCAGATTCCCACAGTGCGGCAGGAACGAACCCCACAGCCCACGCAGTAAGGATCCATTTCACGACACCACACTCGGGTGATCGCTCTAAGGGTAAAAAACAAACCACTATGCCACAGGACGCCGTGTTCCTGGGTATTAATGTAATTATTGTTATTTGGTTATTAGTGCTGTTGGTTTTTTATTCCCAGTCAGAAGCGGTTTTACCTGCGCGGAGGCGGCGCGGACCACCAAGTACATCGCGGCGAGCAGAGTGAGCATGACGGCGTCCGACCTCTCCGTTTCCCCTGCGTTGTAAACACCGTGTCTCACTGTCTCTGCGCGCGCGCGTGTGTGTGTGTGTGTGAGATGTCTGTTCAGCAGCAGATTTTCAGATCTCCGAAAGATGCGGTTATTCCTGACGTTATCCGAGGTGACGCGCGTGACCGCAGTGTTTCCTCTACAGCGCCGCCGCGCGGTGATCCGCTCCTTCAGCGCGTCTGTCGGGGACCAGAAATAACCCCGTAATCGGGCTAAATCAGAAGCACGGGGCTGAGATGAGGAGCTGAAATGATATTACTGCCGCAGTGAAGAAGCATCAAGATAAATAGATAGAGAGAAATAGACAGATGAAGAAATAAGTACATGAATGGATAAATAGACTGATGGTTGGGTGGATGATAGACAGAGAGAGAGAGAGAGAGAGAGACATTGATAGGCAGACAAACAGATAGATGGGAATGGACAGACATATATACACAGTGTACAAACAGACAGACAGACAGACAGATATAGACAGATGAATAGATAACTACATGGACAAATAAATAGACATTTGGACGGATGGATGGATGATAGTCAGAACAGATTCATGGTGCCTGATGGGTTTTTGAAAAAACACTTGACGTAATACTGAACTTGTAAGAACTACTGCAGAACAGCTGAGCTTCATGTCTTAAAATAACTACAGACTGTTACTATTGTCATTTAATTGCCTATTGCCATGTGTGTTATTTAATAGTTTATTCCTGACCTTGCTTCAAGTGATTTCCTCATGTTAAAGGAGATCCTGGGAGGCGTGAAGCAGCCAGTCCGATCATGGCTCCGGTGCACTGAGAAAATTTTGATGGTACCTTAATAGTATCCAAGCACTAATGAAACACTGGGATAAGTGCATTAGTGAAGCAGGGGATTATATAGAGGAAACTGTGTTCTATTATTCTGTTATTCTGTTAATCAAAAGGCCCAGTTTGACTTAAACGTACCTTGTATATAAACCAAGCATGAAAAAGTTTTTAAGTCATTCATGTAGGCGGTACAGTGGTGAACTTCCCCTGTGTGTGTAGTTTGTTGTGAAGAAAACATTGTAAAACAGAACTGCGTAAAAACTTATTAAACACTTTGAGCTGTGTGTGTGTGTGTGTGTGTGTGTGTGTGTGTGTGTGTGTGTGTGTGTGTGTGTGTGTGTGTGTGTGTGTGTGTGTGTGTGTGAGCGACTTTGCGTGTAGAAACACACACAACCACACCGACAGTCATTAGTGCAGGCCTGAAACCGCAGACGAAGTCGCACTTTTTCCTATGTGTCATTATTCTCAGAGTGAATATGTGTGTAGAGTGAATAAGGGAATTTTCAGGAAGATTTCCTTTTGAGGTGAACTGATCACTGTGACTATACAGTGCGTTGCAAAATTTTTCATACCCATTGAACTTTTCCACAGTTTGTCAGGCTACAACCACAAACGTAAATTGATTTTACTGTATTTTTATTTTATGGCATATCAAACACAAAGAGGCACATGATTGTGTAGTGGAGGAAAATTATAAACATTTTTATTTAGTTATTTTATTTATTTATTTTTTACTAATAAAAACCTGAAAAGTGTGACATGCATTTGTATTCAGCCCCCAGCCGAATGAACACTTTGCAGAATCCCCCACAGCATGATGCTGCCACCACCATGTTTCACAGCGTTAGTTTTCCTCCACACATAGCGTTTTGCATTTAGGCTAAAAGGTTCAATTTTGGTCTCATCTGACCAGAAGTTTGCTGTGTCCTTCACATGGCTTATCGCAAAAACTGCAAACCGGGCTGCTTATAACTTTCTTGCAACAACTACTTTCTTTCTTTGTGTAACTCCTCCATAAAGGCCATACATTTTGTAAACAATTCTGTAAACAGATTCTCCCACCTGAGCTGTGGATCTCTCAGGTGGATCTCAGAGGAGTCAAATCCTTGACCCTAGAGGTGCCGAATTTTCACAGTGCTAACCACTACTCCACCCTCTGCCGTCTCTATTCTGTTCTGTTCTATATCTAAAATTTCCACTTCCATAACATGGGTTTCAGCTGCAGTGTAAAAGTGACCTGAAAGCTGAGTAAACTGCTGTAAATGAATCCATTGATGACTTCCTGTTTGGCATCATATCCAAAGAAATTATGCCTCATTTAACACTGCACAAATTTTTTGCCTGAATGCACACACACACACACACACACACACACACACACACACACACACACACACACACACACACACACACACACACACACACACACACACACACTAATCATTAGAATTAGTGCCCTGTAAACAGAACACAGAAATTGAGTTTAAAAGCAGTGTTATGTTGTTTGGGCCCCCAGGTGTCGCCAAAACACTGTCTCGATTGTGGTGCTACTGATAAACAGAACAGGACGAAACCACACTTTATATAACGGCGTTGCTCTGATTGGTCAGAATGTGCTGCTTTTTTTACTTTCAGTAGCTGATTCATTGCCACAGGTTTATATTAATGATCCTGTTATAATATATTATAATTTCTATAGTAACAGCTCACTAAAATGCTACATAACTACATAACATAAGAAAATTGTATATCCATGGTGCTATCCAATCAATCAATCAATCAATCAATCAATCAATCAATCAATCAATCAATCAATCAATCAATCCAGTGGCAACAGCACAATGCACTGAACCATATGGACCATAAACACCACAAAGGGGAGATGAAGGGAAACTTGCCAGAAAAATGTCCATTCCTCCAGGTTCCTACACATACTCTATGAGCAGTGGGTCTGAAAGCTACAATACCTTTTGACAATTCACATCAGAATGACCAGACTGGTCTAAACTGGGCTGTCAGACCCTGAGCACCTCAGCATTATGTATAATAAATAAGTTTCTCAACACCCCAAACATGAGATGGATGGGTCATAAGAAGAGAATACTACAACCATGTGCAGCTCCTGAGACACTCAAACGACTCATCCATGACCTAGGCCAGAATCACCATGACACCCACTTGCCCATCATCCCATTGAAGGGAGATCAAATTAAGCTCAAGGAAAACCAGGAAAAGGAAAAAGAGAAAAGCAAAGCATAAAAAAAAACAGGAAAGAATTTATCTTTATCTAAGAAGAAAAAAAGATTATATTATATTATATTATATTATATTATATTATATTATATTATATTATATTATATTATATTATATTATATACACATGTTTAATGCATACATTACTATAACTGACAACATGAACAAACCTGTAATGTGGATGTTGTGTGAAATGTACCTAAAATGGATTAAAAAAAATTGTTTTAATCATGAGTAATTATCAAACTGTAACATGTGTTCAAATGTATTAAAAAAAAAAAGTTTAATCAATTTTTTTTGCATTTTTCTAATATTTATTATATAATATAATTATTTATTGTGTACTATTGTTTGTCAATTTGAAAGTATTCTATTCCATAGGACCTGGAGACTTTGGGCTTAAAGGGGCACAGGGGACACACACACTAGAGAACACCAATTAATCTGCAAGTCTTTGGACGGTGGGAGAAAACCGACCAAGCACAGGTAGAACAAACAAACTCCACACACAGACAGACAGACCAACCAACCAACCAAAGACAGGAATCGAACCCTAGAGGTTGCATGGCCATTGTGCTAACCACTACACCACTGTGCCACTTCTGCTCTGTTCTACTCTACTATGTTCTTTTCCATTCCGTTCTGTTCCATATCCAAATCCTCCACTTCTATAACATGGGCTGCAGCATGAAGTTCAAAAGTGCACTGAAAGCTGACTAAACAGGTCTGTGTGTAAATGAATCCATCGATGACTTCCTGTTTGGCATCATATACAAAGAAATTATGCCTCATTTAACAGCCTTGAGCTGCACAAGCCCTTGCCTGAATGCACACACATACACACGTACACTCAGACACACGTACACGTAGACACACATACACGCAGACACATGCATGCATGCACACACAAACAGATGGAAAAAACACTCTGCTCGATGTTCACACCCCTACCGTACCATATACCGTACATTCACAAATTTACATACATGCACATACAGACACACACTTCGACAACAACACACACACACTGTTTAAGTCATCGCTGTCTTGAATGACGTGACAGAATGCCTAGAGCTGTTAATGAACACTGTCAACTGTGCAGGCTGAGACATCGTCAGTAATAAGACAGTAATGACTGACAGATATGAACAGCAGGTACGCCGGTCAGGTCAGTTTAAGGTGATCTACTGGAACAAAGAGTCCTAATATATATATATACTGCATATTAAATAATTAATTATTAATAATAAATAATTATTATAGCAATAAACTGGAAAATATTAAAAAGAAAAATGAATGTCTGTTTCTCTCTCCCTTCTTTTTTTTCCCCTCTGTTGTCAATCATGAAATTCCCTAAAGGAAATGATGGAAAAACGTCTGCACGGGTAAGTGTGAAGGAGCGAGAGTTTCCTAGAGTTTCCCGTCCGCTCTCAGCAATTACACCGCCAGCGACAGGTGCTGTCAGTGTGCAGATTAGCGGACAAGGCATGCTGGGAATGTAGTCGTAATAGGTAGTTTAGCATCAGCACCGCATCAAGGTAGTATCAACCTGAATCTACTAAAGAGTAGATGAAAATCACATGCTTTTACACTGATAACTGTGCGCATCATCTAACCATACATGCTTCACTTGGAAAGATAGATACTGTAGATAGATAGATAGATAGATAGATAGATAGATAGATAGATAGATAGATAGATAGATGTGGGATGTTTTTTCCACTGGTTGCCTTGGAGACCCACGGGAGGACAGGAGTGCACCATGGGTATTCTTTCTCTCCTTGACACACACTTGAACCGTGAGCCGGTGCTCGGCTCTCTGATTGGTGGCTTTGCTAACAGGCTGCTCTGCATGTGCGAGAACGAGGTCATACAAGCTCCGCGCTCAGCATTTAAGTCGTGGCATGTCTTCCATACCCAATGAGCTAACATAGCAACACATTACACACATAAGCAGACAACAGGTAGAAGACGATCCAGGAGATGTGGATCAGGCCTGAGAACGCGGTGTCCTAGTCGTACACACTCCAAAACATGCGTAAAAAAACATTGTAACAGAGTTATAGATGATGAGAAGAAGGAAAACCACTGGCTTGATTGCATTTGCGTGGAAATATATCAATAATTGTACAATTTATCTTTTCTTTATCACTTTCCTGATTGTTATACCGAAGAGTGAAAAAATCATAAAGCTCTACTTTTCATGTTTGCTTTCATATCAATGTTTTTTGCAAAGAATTTCACAACACTAATATCATGAAACGGCAGCGTAACCATAATACGTTTAAGTGATATCACACTCGCAACCTGAGAGCCGAAGGCATCGTAGTCATGCTGATATCAAGCACAACATCGTGACCTTGAGTGTGATATTGTTTAAAAATTTTTTTTTTTTTTCAATTTTTCCCCTCTGATTTTCTTTCCCCAAGAAAGTGTTTCTGTGACTGGTTGTGAATGTGGGTTTTGTCATTCAGCTGCTCTCTCCTCAGTACCGCGGACCGTACAGACCCACGCTGAGTCACACAGTCAGTTAATGTAATTAACGATTGCAGAACACCTGTAATACAGAGTGATACACATATTTAAATGCCAGTGCTGTTACCGTCTATTATCACTGGTCATGAAAAGTCTCTCGTCCAGTCGGATGACTTGGTCAGAACTAACTTAAAAAAAAAAACATCTCTTCTGAATTTTATGAGAAATAACAACACGGACAGCGTTAAGGCAGGTCAGGGCACGATCCCAAACTGCACACTTAAACTCTGAATAAGTTGAACCTCATTAAACTGTCAAATGTTTTTTTTTCCCCCTCCGGTTTTTGCAACTTCTATCACAATAATACAATCATAATTATAAATTCGACTTGCAATAATAATAATAATAATAATAAAATGCAATAATGATATCATAATCCCCCATATTTAATAACAGCACTTAAAGTATTATAATACATTATTACACAACACCACACAAAAACTACACGCAGTGCTTTCTGGGAAACCTCTGAACCAGTGCCGGAGTGTTCTGATGTTACAGTGTTCTTGATCACACACCTTCAAGAGGGGAGTAATGAACAGAAACAGGACTGATATGTGTGTAATATCTGGATTATATTGCAATCGTGAAGCAATACCACGAAACAAAATACAACTGAGAGGGTTTTAGAGGGTGAATGTCTGGAGACCAGAGGTGGTGGGTTCGAATCCCGTACAAACCATACAACAGCTGTCTGTGGTCGGGAGACCGAGAGAACAAAATCGGCTCTCTGGGTGGGATGAAAAATGCTGTCTGTAAGAACATGTATTTGGAAGAGTTTATATAGGTGAGGTGGTGTTATTCAGGTGTCTGAGAGGAAGCTTGTGCTACTGGTTAGTAGCTGTTTGGGGAATGTGAAATAATGAAAACCAAATAAGACCGAGAAAACTGGACCATCAGGGACAGATTGATCTTCTGCAAAAAGTATGGCGAATGGACTGCTGAGGACTGGGGCAAAGTCATATTCTCGGATGAAGCCTCTTTCCGATTGTTTGGGGCATCTGGAAAAGGCTTATCCGGAGAAGAAAAGGTGACGCTACCATCAGTCCTGTGTCATGCCAACAGTAAAGCATCCTGAGACCATTCATGTGAGGGGTTGCGTCTCATCCAAGGGAGTGGGCTCACTCACAATGCTGCCCAAAACCACAGCCATGAATAAAGAATGGTACCAAAACACCCTCCAACAGTAACTTCTTCCAACAATCCAACAACAGTTTGGTGAAGAACAAGGCATTTTCCAGCACGATGGAGCACCGAGCCATAAAGCAAAAGTGAGAACTAAGTGACTCGGGGACCAAAACATTGAAATTTTTTGGGTCCATGGCCTGGAAACTCCCCAGATCTTAATCCCATTGAGAACTTGTGGTCAATCCTCAAGAGGCGGGTGGACAAACAAAAACCCACTAATTCTGACAAACTCCAAGAAGTGATTATGAAAGAATGGGCTGCTATCAGTCAGGATTTGGCCCAGAAGTTGATTGAGAGCAGCCCAGTCGAATTGCAGAGGTCCTGAAAAAGGAGCGCCAACACTGCAAATACTGACTCTTTGCATAAATGTCATGTAATTGTCCATAAAAGCCTTTGAAACGTATGAAGTGCTTGTAATTATATTTCAGTACATCACAGAAACAACTGAAACAAAGATCTAAAAGCAGTTTAGCAGCAAACTTTGTGAAAACTAATATTTGTGTCATTCTCAAAACTTTTGGCCACGACTGTACACTGATACAATTATTTTAAAGTATGTTTAAAGTTTAATTCCAAAATTTGGTAAAAGCATGTTGTTAGTATACTTTTTATATATTAACTGATGGTACAACTTTTTGTTAATATATTTGCAATGTACTATTGAAGATTTCAATATATTTGTAATACACTAAAGTATCTTTTTTTTTTTTCACTGGGGATGACCTAGAAGTATAAGTTTGATCAGACTGGCTTGTGACAACTCCTACTCCAGCAATATTGATTTAGTACAATTTCCACTCCCTCTTCGAACTTAATGTTTTAAATTAGATTTTTTTTATTTAGGAAATTATTACATGGGTTCCAAGAGTTTTACATGAAATGCATTTGTCCTTTCTTCCTTAGTCGATGTTTAGGTAGAAAAGATCACCGGTGTACTCTAACTATCAAGGTCTACAAAGCGTTTTTGCTAAATTATACTGGTTCTGACACTGACATCTGTCACTTTTCCTGACAAATATTGAACATGAATTTAGTGTACACTTCTGACCAATTTACCTCACAATTTGGGATGAGGTGCTTAGTCTGGATTTAATACAAAACATTCCCCGCTTTCAAATTCTCAACACACCCTAGATGAATACAATATTTAAATATTTAAGTGATGAATTTACTGTGTGTTGCCAACAATCGTTTGTTAATGTATAGGTATTGAAATTGTGGTTTAATATTACTGGTTCTGTATGTTTTCAGTATATTAAGGTGTTCTGACCCATGATGTGCGGGCTTTATGTGTTTATGTATTGTGTTATGTTAGTCTGAGGCCAAAGACAAATTTCCACATGTGTGGACAATAAAGATTTCTAATCTAATCTAATCTAATCTACTTATACTGAACATGATAAATTTACGACTTATCTTAAATAATTCAAACGGATGCAGATTATATGCTGTAAAACTACACTTTGTGACACAATTATATATATATTATGCATATATATATATATATATATATATATATATATATATATATATATATATATATATATATATATA
>JAAGKR010005079.1:38130-54490 GCA_011419295.1 Clarias macrocephalus
TTTTTTTTTTTTTTTTTTTTTTCAAACAGCAGCCTGCATAATGTTCAAACTATTTAAAAAAATAAACCAGTTGTTGGGTCAAAATAACCCAACCAGTTGTTTATTTGTTATCACTACATCTCATTTGACCCAGCATGAGCAACCCAACAGTATATTTACACAAACAACCCAGCACATTTTTGATTGTAGGTCTCATTCTCCTTTATCTTCCCAGCCTCTTAAAGCAATTTTCCAGACCCTCAAACTTCTAATACTTCCTTCTAATGCGGTGAGCTTTAAAACCAGTGAACAAACCCAAGACCAATTCAAACAAACCAAATGTGTATTATACAAAAAATTTAATAAAAAGTGCACCATCCAAGAAAACCATTAAAGAAAATGATATTTACAAAATATGTACAATTCTAAACAGAGTGTGTGTGAAGGTGTAGAATGTCCAAAGTCCAAGTTATTGCAAGCGTGTGTGAGGGAGTGGAATCGGTCTCACCAGAAAAGATGGTATAATCCTGGAAGCCCGATGGCGGAGTGAGAGTGCTCTGACGAAGCAGTCCAGTCAGTGGTAATCCAGATGTAACGGAAAATCCATCTTCGTCAGTCTCTCAGTGAACTCCGTTTGTACAATATAAACAGCGCGCTGTATCTCCATAACTCTCACCCCCTGCATGCTTTCCTGGCTTTAAGTCCGGGTCATGTGACCACGTGCGTCACCGTCTACTGCGCCGACCGGTAACGCAGTCTCGCGATACATACAGGCAAATAAACCTTTGTGGGCACAATGAATAAGGTGCTGCAGCTTCTTTCTTATTGAGCCGGCTTACTTACCCATATATACAATTGCCCCTTATGTGGCAGTGCTACAACAGTAGCCTAAAATACATTAATTAATTGTGTCATGACTGAACCCTTCTCATTAAAGAGATCAGTTTAGGATGTCTCACGCAGTATGTTAAGTATATTCATTGAAAACTTCAGGACCTCACATCACTGAATCTAAATACTGTAAATGGTAGTTAGAAAATAAGACAAAACTTAGCTAAATCTCTCGTTTAATGAGTAAAGTTGAGAGAAAATTCACATTCTCCCCAGCTGTGATCATTGCCTTTATGGCTACCCGCCATTTCCTACACCCCAATTTGTTTGTATATGCTATTTTTTTCACCTGACACCATGGCTGGTAGGTTAAACAAATTCACTGTAGATTTTGCCATGTGGTAGGTGCGAATTTCCACCCCTGCTCTACAGTATCAGTTTCATGTTTAATAACATGCTAAAAATTAAAAGACAGATTTATTTTTTCAATTGTCCAAATTTTTCCTCGTCCAAATTGACAAATAAATTATATTTTAATGTTATGTCGCATTGATGAAGATGTTTATTGAGAAAAAAGGATGTATTTATGAGGACTAGAAAAATAATCTGAGAAAATGTCTTTTTCTAACAGTGTTATGGAGGTTCATTCAAACACTGATGCACCAAATTCAACTAGGAAAAACCCACCAAGGAGTGCAAGAAGGTTTGGGAAACTTTGTATATACATATTCGAATGAAATCTATTGTAATATATGATATGTGAACATGACATTTTGCATTTTCTGTGAATGAAATAGGCCATGTCCTGACACTCAATCAAAGAAACACCAGTCCTATGAAAATATGCAGACAACAGATAATGAATCTTCAAGCCTGCCACCCAATTTTAATGAAGATGAACCAGATTATTCCAGCAGTTCAAGGTTAGTATTTTCTAAACTGTGAATAGAATGTTTGGTCATAGGAGTGCACTGTTCTTCCATTTTTTGTACATAACCAGGTGCACGTTTCACTTCAGAACTTTTTCAAATCACTGTGTTAGATAGCAGAAGGTGAAGAAAAAGGTCACCTTCCAGGATAATATAAAAAATAATAATAATAATTTAAAATCAACAAAGGACCAGCTTGAGAAAAAGCACCATTTGGAAAGGTCCAGTTAGAGCCTGGATTTTAATCCTGTTCAAAACCTGTGGAATGGTTTGAAGCAAACCAGACACATGTTATTCCCTTTCAGTTTGATCAGAGATCTGACCATTTGTTTAAAGATTGATCAGAGTAAAAATAACAGCCATTCTAGATCCTAGAAGATAAGGATATGTGACAGAATCCCTTAAACAGAGCCAATGTTGTGTTAACACTTACCCAAAATACTTAATTAATACTTAAAATTAATTTTAAGTACATTTAAGTAAACTTCAAGAATAGTTGAAGGTATATATTAAGTAAACTAACATAAATGTACTAGGAGCATATTTGTAATACTACCCAAATTAAACTATTCTGATGAATGCCTATAGAAATACATATTTTCTAAACTTTAACACATTAAAAGAAACATTACTTGATATATAAGAGAGCCTGCATTTGTTGTAAATAGTTAACACTTTTCAACAGAAAAAAAGAAAAGACAACAAAAGAGAAACAAGAAGAAGGACAGAGGAAGAAAAAGATGTCTGACAGATTAAAGGAAGTGATAGAAATGAACAAAGAACTTAAAAAAGAGTTAGATGAGATGAAGAAAAAGAACATGGAAATAGAAGAGGAGAAAGAACGAGTTGACAATGAATTAACAGAGGTGAAGATAAGGATGAAGGAAACAATAGAGGAGAAGGTGCAAGTTGAGGATGAATTAACAGAAGTGAGGAAAAAGATGACGAAAACAGAAGAGGAGAAAGAACGAGTTGACAATGAATTAATGGAGGTGAAGAAAAAGATGAAGGAAACAGAAGAGGAGAAAGAACAAGTTGACAATGAATTAATGGAGGTGAAGAAAAAGCTGAAGAAAACAGAAGAGGAGAAAGAACAAGTTGACAATGAATTAACAGAGGTGAAGAAAAAGATGAAGGAAACAGAAGAGGAGAAAGAACAAGTTGACAATGAATTAACAGAGGTGAAGAAAAAGCTGAAGAAAACAGAAGAGGAGAAAGAACGAGTTGACAATGAATTAATGGAGGTGAAGAAAAAGCTGAAGAAAACAGAAGAGGAGAAAGAACAAGTTGACAATGAATTAACAGAGGTGAAGAAAAAGATGAAGGAAACAGAAGAGGAGAAAGAACAAGTTGACAATGAATTAACAGAGGTGAAGAAAAAGCTGAAGGAAACAGAAGAGGAGAAAGAACGAGTTGACAATGAATTAATGGAGGTGAAGAAAAAGCTGAAGAAAACAGAAGAGGAGAAAGAACGAGTTGACAATGAATTAATGGAGGTGAAGAAAAAGATGAAGGAAACAGAAGAGGAGAAAGAACAAGTTGACAATGAATTAATGGAGGTGAAGAAAAAGCTGAAGAAAACAGAAGAGGAGAAAGAACGAGTTGACAATGAATTAATGGAGGTGAAGAAAAAGCTGAAGAAAACAGAAGAGGAGAAAGAACAAGTTGACAATGAATTAACAGAGGTGAAGAAAAAGATGAAGGAAACAGAAGAGGAGAAAGAACAAGTTGACAATGAATTAACAGAGGTGAAGAAAAAGATGAAGGAAACAGAAGAGGAGAAAGAACGAGTTGACAATGAATTAATGGAGGTGAAGAAAAAGCTGAAGAAAACAGAAGAGGAGAAAGAACGAGTTGACAATGAATTAATGGAGGTGAAGAAAAAGATGAAGGAAACAGAAGAGGAGAAAGAACGAGTTGACAATGAATTAATGGAGGTGAAGAAAAAGCTGAAGAAAACAGAAGAGGAGAAAGAACGAGTTGACAATGAATTAATGGAGGTGAAGAAAAAGCTGAAGGAAACAGAAGAGGAGAAAGAACGAGTTGACAATGAATTAATGGAGGTGAAGAAAAAGCTGAAGGAAACAGAAGAGGAGAAAGAACAAGTTGACAATGAATTAATGGAGGTGAAGAAAAAGCTGAAGGAAACAGAAGAGGAGAAAGAACAAGTTGACAATGAATTAATGGAGGTGAAGAAAAAGCTGAAGGAAACAGAAGAGGAGAAAGAACGAGTTGACAATGAATTAATGGAGGTGAAGAAAAAGCTGAAGGAAACAGAAGAGGAGAAAGAACAAGTTGACAATGAATTAATGGAGGTGAAGAAAAAGCTGAAGGAAACGGAAGAGGAGAAAAAAGTTGAGGTCATTTTAAGTTACTGTCTTATTATCTAGAATTACATACTTACTTTGTGACATGTTTCTACTGCATATCTCAGTGAAAGTGGATAATTATTTTGTCAACATATAACTTAAGTATGGGTTCACCTGTTTTTGTAGAAACATATTCATTATTTCATATGGATAGCCTCTGTGCTGGTTCTGGTTCCACTGTCTTTTGGACTGCACTTTACTTTCAAAGGTAAACACTGACAAAACTACAGCTACCAAATATCACACTAAATTTGTCACAGCAATGAAAATTTATATGCACATTTCATTCATAGTATTGTTTGAAGCCTAAAATTTATATTTTCTTAATTAGGACATGAGATAAATCATCATGAGCTTAGACTGATGTTGGTGGGGAAAACTGGAGCAGGAAAGAGCGCATCGGGAAACACCATCCTGGGTGAAGAGGTCTTCAGAGTCGAGGCGTCTCCTGCATCTGTGACTGCAAGCTGTATGAAGAAGAACAAAGTCCAGGATACAAGAAACATCACCATAATTGACACTCCTGGTGTCATGGACACATGGTTAATATCTGATCAATCAGCGCACCATGCACATGAATGTATCTCCATGTCTTCTCCTGATCCTCATGTGTTCCTGCTGGTGATCAGACTGGGAAGGTTCACGGTGGAGGAGATGAATGCTGTGAAGTGGATTCAGGAGAACTTTGGAGAAGAAGCTCTGAAGTTCACCATGATTCTGTTCACTGGTGGAGATCTGCTGGAAGGGAAACCTGTGGAGAAATTTATCAGTAATAGTTTTGATCTCCAGAATCTTGTTGATACCTGTGAAGGTAGATATCATGTTTTTAACAACTATGAACAAAGTAACCGCACTCAAGTCACAGAGCTGTTTGAAAAGATAAATGCAATGCTACACCAGAACATGGGTTATTTTTACACAAAAGAGCTTCATCAGAAGGTCCAGAAAAGCACCAGAGTGGAGGAAGAAAGAAAGAGAGAGATTTTAGAGAAAGAGATTAAAATTGAAGATGAGAGGAAGAGAATTGCATTGCAAGAAAGGATTAAAACTGAGGGAGAGAAGAAGAGAGCTCTGATGGAGCAAGAGATCAAAACAGAAGAAGAGAAGAAGAGATTGATGATGGTGAAACTGATCAGAGAAGAAGAAAAAAATAATTCTGAACAGCTAGCAAATGAGGTGAAAGAGCAGACACTGAGTGAGTGTAACAGCAGAGAGACAGAAATCAAAGCGGAAGAGGAATTAAAGAGGAAACATATCGAAGAAGAAATGAAAGTGGATGAGAGAAAGAAAATTAATGAGATGGCAATTAAACTGAGAGATGAGCAATACGAGAACAAAAATCTAAAAGCAGAGTTAGAACATGCATATAGTTCATCATTCTGGTTTAAGGTCTCGACTGGAATTCTTATTCTAATACTGGGTACTGCAGCATTGGGGAAAAAAAAAAGCAGGAAATAACTAAACAATTAGGCTCAGGATTAAAATAGGGTCCTTGCAGTCAACTGAAATTAAACTTACCCATTTTTCACAAGCAAGTCATAAAATTTTCCTAATATGGTTGTAGAAATAATAATACTATTGCTATTACTACTACTACTAATAATAATAATAATAATAATAATAATAACAATGCAGTAGTCACCTTGCACATCCAGGCTCTGGGTTCGATTCCCTCCTCTATGTACTGGGCATAAGTGTGGATTTGCTCCAATAAATTTTATAACTGGAGAGTTTACAAAATGTATTGAATAATATTAAGCATTTGTTAACTGAATCTGTGATTTTGGATAAATATAACAATCATCGGCATAGAGTGTACAGTAGGAGTTATTAAAGAGCATTGTCTAATTGCTTGGGCCAGAGGCTAAAGAGCAGAAGTGTCATTTTGTGGTTGCAAAAGTCTTACGGTTTGGTAGAGACCTTCCCCATGCAACCACCTCGCCTCCACACAGCATGCTTTCTGTAATGTCTTGCGTTGAACGAAACTTAAATGTTTAATCATTGATCTTGAAAGTGTCCTTTCTTGGGTACAAAATGGCCTCAATTCTGCTGATTGTTAGATTTTTTATTTTTTTTTATTAATATGTAAATGTTTAAATATCTGCTTTCCAGTGTGAATTGTCATAAATAAACTTTTCTGATGTTTGGCACAGTTTGGTCTATTTCAGGTAGACTCTTCTTACTTCAGGTCTGTGGGTCCCCATAGCAAAGAAACTCCAAGATGAGATCTCATGCTAATCTCTTCTTTGTCTCCTAGACAGAAATGAGCCGTCTTTGAGACTTGAATGAGATTTAGATGTTTTCTGCATCTTCTCAAAGGTGTCTCAATGTGGTTCATTACCTTTAAATCCCAGAAATAGTTTTCATTTGTCTTGTGTATGGCTCACATATGCAGAGCCGTCTTCGAGACTTTAATGAGATTTTAGCCTTTTCTCAATCTTCTCAAATTTGCCATAAATATACAGTATATAAATCTCAGAGATGGCTCATATTTGTCTTATGTGCAACTCACATATTTTTTGTTTCCTCAAAGCAGTGTTTCCTACACAGCAAAATTCTTAGTCTTGAATGAACACCCAGAGTGTTGATTTGTATATATATGACCTAATGGTCACGAATGTACTCTGAAAGTGTTAAATCAACACTCTGGGTGTTCATTCAAGACTAAGGATTTTGCTGTGTACAAATAAAGTATACAGTACTTGTAAATGTGTATTTCTGTTTTCTGATGTCGTGAAGAATTAAACTCATCATTACTTTCAAAAAAATTACATTTTACTTCTACCGGAATGACTATGCAAAAATGTAGAACTCACAAAATGTGCATATTGATGTATATTATGTCCTTGATGTAAAATGTATGTTTGCTGTCAGAGAGGGTGTACACCTTATTGAATTTATTAAATTTAAACTGGCAATTGGCAAACTTACTTTACATTCTGTACAAATGTCATTACCAATAAAGAACTAAAATACAATTTATGGATTTTTTAATCAAGAAGTGAAGCAATGAGATAATGTTTGTGTTCATTGATTTCTGTATACATGTAATGAGATGCATATGGGGAACGACAAATCCCATCAGCCCTAGCATTAGGTGGTATTGAAATGTGATGTGGGAAACTACAAATCCCATCAGCCTTAATGTTATAAAAAGAAGTGTTGAGCTTTGCACTTCCTCTTCCTCCATTTTTTTTTCGTGGCAGATTTAAAGTCATGGTAGCTTTGCCTTTTGTATAGCAGCAATATGCAAGCAGATTCCTGATGGATGGTCGCCTGTGTATTACAAACCTGAATAACGGATGGTAGAGTTTTTTTTTTTTTTTTAAGTAATTTTTAAATGTTATTTAAACAAGTTAGTAATGTGTTGTGTTTTCCCTTACAGGGATGCATAATTACCGTTTATTTTGGCATTTTTGTTGTTTGTTTTTTTTAGTGTTTATTTGTGTTTTGTTTAGTGTTTGTCAGTGTTTACTGCAGTGTTTGCATTAGAGGCCTATTGTGTTTTCTGGGTAATACTTTGGCTTACTGTCTTGTATTTAATAAAAATAGTTTTGTTTATTGATTGTGCAACCTTGCCTTTTGCTTGATTGTTTAGTCCCACTCCTTTTACTGGGTGTCATGTTGCTACAAATTGGCGTAATCAGGCAGGATAATTTTTGAAAAAGGTGGTTGCGTTTTTGTATTGTTTTTTTTGTTCGTTTTATTTTTTTGTAACAAAATAAACGGTAATCGTGCATGAAGGTGATGGCACAACTTTGCTTTGGGAGATTTTGTCACCTTTTCTTCTGAACTCCTTTTCAAGATTTGACTGTTTGCCGACTAGAATGGACATAAAACTCCGCCCATCAGCTAGTAGAGAAACTCCCGAGTCTGTTTTTGACATTCTGAGAGACTTCTATGGGGGTAAACAGACATTTGTGCAATTACAACAGATGTTCTATGAGTGAAACCAGAAAGAAGGTGAATCATTGACTGAATTTTCCCATGCTTTAATGTCCCTGATGGACTTGATTCTTGCTGATAATCCAGTCACTGTTACAAATTCTGACCGGGTTCTTCATGATCAGTTTGTGGAACATGTTCGAGATGTGCTGTTGAAACATGAATTAAAACGAGTAGTACGGGAGAAGCCATCTTCCACTCTACTGGAGGTCTGAAGTGAAACGCTTAGGTGGGTGGAAGAGGGGAACCGGGAAGTAGCTGCTTCAAATATTCAGTCATGGTGTAATGTTACTCAAGGCAGGGTAGCTGAGCCTGAGCCTAAGGTTAGATTTCAGCAGTCTTTAGAGCTAACAGAGATTAAACAGACCCTGAGGTAGCAACAAGTACAAATAAACAAGCTTACCCAACGCCTTGATACCCTTATGCCTCAAAAGAATGAGTCTTCTGGTACTTCAGCTAGGTCAAATAGTTCATGACGATGCCTTTGTTGTAATAGATTTGGCCATATAGCTAGATATTGTCGCCAACCCTGGCCTTTAGAATCAAACTCTAGAACACCTCAAGTGAACGTAAATGAGGCTGCTATGGAGGATCCTGATGGTGCAGCCTCCCCTACAGTTTTGAGTCATAGTGTGGACAGGTCTAGTACAGTTTCACAGACACCTGTTTGAACCACCATTTTACAGCGTTTGGTGGGCAAATGTCCAATTGTAACTGTGCAGATGAGGGGTGTAGAGATTCCCTGCTTATTGGATATGGGGTCAATGGTGACTACTGTAACCGAGTCATTTTCTGAGAGGCAATTGGGGGTAGATGTACAGGGTGGGCCATTTATATGGATACACCTTAATAAAATGGGAATGGTTGGTGATATTAACGTCCTGTTTGTGGCACATTAGTATATGTGAGGGGGCAAACTTTTCAAGATGGGTGGTGACCATGGTGGCCATTTGGAAGTCGACCATCTTGGATCCAACTTTTGTTTTTTCAATAGGAAGAGGGTCATGTGACACATCAAACTTATTGTTTTAATGTAACTTTATTCTTTCATGAGTTATTTACAAGTTTCTGACCACTTATAAAACGTGTTCAATGTGCTGCCCATTGTGATGGATTGTCAATGCAACCCTCTTCTCTCACTCTTCACACGCTGATAGCAACACTGCAGGAGAAATGCCAGCACAGGCTTCCAGTATCCATAGTTTCAGTTGCTGCACATCTCGTATTTTCACACCATAGACAATTGCCTTCAGTTGACCCCAAAGATAAAAGTCTAAGGGGGTCAGATCGGGAGACCTTGGGGGCCATTCAACTGGTCTGACACTAACCCACATTGGATAGATCCCTCCAAGACTGTTGGAACAAAAAAAGTGATGGTATGGTGTGGTATATGGGGTACAAAGATAGTGGGGCCATTCTTCATCAATGGAAACCTCAAGGCCATTGGATATTTGAAATTGCTACATGATGATATGTTTCACTCTTTATGCATTGAAGCTGGCACGTTCCCTGAGTTTTTCCAGCAAGATGATGCACCACCACATTATGGGTGCCAGGTCTGAGCATTCCTAGATGAAGAGTTTCCTGAAAAGTGGATTGGTCGTCGTGGGCCAGTTGAATGGCCCCCAAGGTCTCCCGATCTGACCCCCTATGATGTGCAGCACCTGAAACTACGGTTACTGTAAGCCTGTGCTGGCATTTCTCCTGCGGTGTTGCTATCAGTGTGTGAAGAGTGGGAGAAGAGGGTTGCATTGACAATCCATCACAATGGGCAGCACATTGAACACATTTTATAAGTGGTCAGAAACTTGTAAATAACTCAAATCAAGCACACCATTGTTTTTCTTGTGAAATTCCCAATGAGTTTGATGTGTCACATGACCCTCTTCCTATTGAAAAAACAAAGGTTGGATCCAAGATAGCCGACTTCCAAATGGCCACCATGGTCACCACCCACCTTGAAAACTTTGCCCCCTCACATATACTAATGTGCCACAAACAGGACATTAATATCACCAACCATTCCGATTTTATTAAGGTGTATCCATATAAATGGCCCACCCTGTACTTAAAAAATTTAGTTGGCTTCAATTAAAAGCAGCTAATGGTCCTGAGATACCATATGTGGGATATTTTGAAATCGGTGTGACTGTATTGGGGCAAACTCTCCGGGGACGGGGCATTTTGGTTGTAAAAGATCCTTTTGATACTTCTTTCCAACAGAGGAGAGGGCTTACTCCTGGCCTTTTGGGTATGAATGTTATTGGAAAGTGTTATAATGATCTGTTTGAAAAACATGATTCCCCTTTTCCTGGATTTATGGGTTATGTGAGAGTTCAGTCCCACCATCCAGTTCAGATTCCAGCTGGGACCATGAGGTTAGTACCTGCTTTGTGCCCTTTTGTGCCTTTGTGCACTGTGTTTTTTTTTTTAGAACCCCTGGGTCCTGATGATGGGGGGCTGCCCCCTGGAATGTTAATATCACCTGCACTGTTGCAATGTTTACAAGGAGTAGTTCAGATACCAGTGGTTAATGTTGGCACAGAACCCTTATATTTACCACCAAAGATGAGATTGGTTAGTTTGGCTAGTGCTGAAGTGTTCATGAAATCTGATCAGGATTTCTTTTTTCAGGGAGATTTATCTTGTGATCCCGATACCATGTTTGTTCAGCGCCAGACTGTTACAACAGCTTGGAGCATTGACATTCAAGGGTTAGAATTGCAGAGACTTTCAGGGATTGAGAAGGAGGCTGTTAAGACACTTTTAACAAAATATTCGGAAGTTTTTGCCAAGCATGATAGCGACTTGGGGTGTACAAATTTAATCGATCATCAAATACCTCTGGTAGATGATACACCAGTTCACCAGCAATATCGCCGAATTCCTCCCAGTCAGTTTGAGGCTGTAAAGGTACATATTAAAGAGTTGTTCAAGTAATTAGGGAGAGTTGTAGCCGATATGCTTCGTCTATTGCTTTGGTGACAAAGAAGGATGGTTCCCTAAAGATTTGTGTTGATTATCGCCAGCTTAATTCTAAAACCTGCAAGGATGCCTTTCCCGTGGCAGTGAAGCTACAGCAGCAGCTGCATGGCCAGCTGGTGTTGTCCACGCTCAGTGGGAAAAGGGTGAAAATACGAAACATACAAGACAGGAATGACAACCCAGGGCTTCGAGATTTTGAAGCAAGTTTTATCAGGCTTCTGGACAAAGTGACCAACGACACCAGAATTGAAATCAACCAGACAGGAACAGTGTTGTTTTACCAGCCTGGGCTGCTGTACGGTGGCTCTGTCGAGCACGAGTGTAACGTACAGCGCTCGATAGGTTACTACCTGGAGGCGCTTATCATGCTGGCACTGTTTATGAAGAATTCCCTCAAAGCCGTCTTAAAGGGGGTCATGAACGACCCAACGGACCCTTTGGTGGACTTGCTGAAAGCCACTGCCATTCCTCTGATGGAGAAGTTTGGTATTGATGGAGAGGGGCTGGAAATAAAGGTGGTCAGAAGAGGCATGGCATCTGGAGGAGGAGGCGAAGTGCAAATTTATTTCAGATATTTACATCTACACCAACCACATGAAAGGGGCCAGTTCGGGGAAGTCTCCGGGTTTTGGCTTGACTCTGGTGGCAGAAATGGTAAACTGGACTTTTTCTGAGCGCAGAGATGACATCAACGCCACAGGGACAGGGAGATCCGGTACTTCCCGAGGAACTGGGCAAGAACTGTGCCAAACGTTTGCTGGAAGAGGTGTACAGGGGTGGCTGTGTGGATTCGACCAATCAGAGCCTGACGCTCCTGTACATGATGCTCGGCCAGCAAGGCGTGTCCAAAACTCTTCTAGGTCCCCTTTCTCCATACACGATCGAGTTCCTTCGGCACATTCAGAACTTCTTTCAGATCATGTTTAAGATTGAGCAGCAGAAAGGAGACGAAGACGAGCAGAAAGGAGGAGAGAAAGTGCTGCTGACGTGCGTAGGCGCCGGTTACACGAACATCAGCAAGACACTCAAATAGACACTCCACTCCCTCCAGAACTGTCTCAAACTGCATACTTCTCATCTGTCTTTAATTTAAGCACTTTGTTCACACTGGGTTAGAACAAGTGTCACGACACGTCAAGCCACAGCCCCGTCATGATCACCTGAGAACTCCCATTCCACACTCTCAACCACTTCTTACATTTTACTGCCTCACTGTCCACTCTCCACACACCTGTACACTCAGTGATCACCTTTCATGCCTATATAAACCACACTCTGCCACCACCACGTCGCTAGTTTATTGTGTGCAGTTTATCACTCTGCCTACTCCAACCGGCTCACATAGCCCTCTCTTCCCACGCCGGCTCCGCACACTCCTGCTTCACCGCAAGGACCAAGTCTCACACGCCGGCATACTTCTCGGATTGCACCTCTCTCGCGCCAGCTCTGCGCGCTTCCACATTCTCATAAGGCGCACATCATACAGACCGCCCCTCGTCTCGTCGCATCCGAGCCGGCATTCCGCTTCCGCATTCCAGCGAGACATCTCCTGCTCACACCGCAGCTCGGAGCTGAACTCACGTCTCACTTTTATTATCACCACTCTTCTGACTCAGTTATACACAATCACTCACTCATTCCTGCCTGTGATCGACTCTCAAATCTGCGCTTGGATCCATCACTCCCTCTATCGGTCCCTGACAACAAGATGATGTACTGGCAATGTACATCAGTTAATGCTGAACTACTGTTGGTGATGATGTACAAAGTGAAGTCGAACATTTAATGCAGTCCATGCGGGACCATTTTTTGATCTCTTGCTGTCTTATACATGGACATGGTGTACAGAGGTTGTTTGTGATTTGAGACATGATGTCTTATTTAGGTTTATTATAATATTTTTTTGCTTGGGGCTTCTTTCATGAAAAATGTAAAATCTGTGAAATTGCTTTTACAAAACTAAAACAAACAAAACCCAAACACTATAAAAAAAAATTGCCAAAATAAACGGTAATCATGCCTCCCTGTAAGGGAAAACACAACCCATTACTAACATGTTTAAATAACATTTAAAACTTACTTTTATGACCCCTTTTAAAAAAAAATATCTCTACCACCCGTTATTCAGGTTTGTAATACACAGGCGACCATCCAACCAGATTACTAAAAGCAAACGAAATAACATTAATAAAAATGTGTTAAAAACACATAACCACATGGTCAAAGAATAAAAGAACTACTACCTTCGAACTGATGCATCATATATACAACACTCAATACTCCATCAGGAATCTGTTTGCATATTGCTGCTATACAAAAGACAAAGCTACCATGACCTTAAATCTGCCGCGAAAACCGAAATGGGGGAAGTGCAAATCCTATCACTTCCTATTATAACATTAAGGCTGATGGGATCTGTAGTTTCCCACATCACATTTCAATACCACCTAATGCTAGGGCTGATGGGATTTGTAGTTCCCCATATGCATCTCATTACATACAGTACACTTATCATTTAAGCCCAAACCTATTTTTGAATATACAATACAGACCAAAAGTTTGGACACCCCTTCTCATTCAAAGAGTTTTCTTTAGTGTGTTCTTTGTATTCTTTAGCCCAAATGCGTCTCTTCTGCTTGTTGCCTGTCCTTAGCAGTGGTTTCCTAGCAGATCTTCTACCATGAAGGCCTGATTCACACAGTCTCCTCTTAACAGTTGTTCTAGAGACGTGTCTGCTGCTAGAACTCTGTGTGGCATTGACCTGCTCTCTGATCTGAGCTGCTGTTAACCTGCGATTTCTGAGGCTGGTGACTCGGATGAACTTATCCTCCGCAGCAGAGGCGACTCTTGGTCTTCCTTTCCTGGGCCGGTCCGCATGTGAGCCAGTTTCTTTGTAGCGCTTGATGGTTTTTGTGCCTGCACTTGGGGACACTTTCAAAGTTTTCACAGTTTTTCGGACTGACTGACCTTCATTTCTTGAAGTAATGATGGCCACTCGTTTTTCTTTACTTAGCTGCTTTTTTCTTGCCATAATACAAATTCAACCACTTTAAATGAGAACGTGTGTCCAAACTTTTGGTCTGTACTGTATAAGAGTACAATTCATATAAAATAAAAATAAAAACTTAAAAACTGATGGAGCCATTTATTAATGTAAAGACTAGATTGTAGAAGATAATATGATCATAGAAAATATCTTTACTTCCTGTTTCTAAAAGTCCAACATAAGAGAAAAAAACTAATGTGAATCAAGTAAGTTACCATTATAATGATTTCATGGACATATATAAACAGTGGCAAAAACAAGGATTTGAACTTTTTGGAATTGGTTTTGGGAACAACCATAAAAACCTCATAGTGCTAGTGGAAAAAGTACTGTATGTGAATTCTTGAGGTAATGACCTTAAAAAGGCTAATTGAAATGAGGTGTTAGCATACCTGGAGTCTTGTTAAGAAAATGGATTCAGAAGTGTGGAGCTAAGTGTGAACTAAAGTTACTTTGACTGATTAAAACCACTCAAACTTTTCATGTTTGTGCCACACAAGAAGAAAATGCCAAAAAGAGCTTTTAGAGGATCTTTGATCAAAAATTGTTGATTTACTTGAAGCTGGAAAGGGCTGTAATGTGATTTCAAAAATGTTAGAAATTCATCACTCTATAGTTAGGCAAATGGAGAGACTTTGGGACTGTGACTGTTTTTGGAAAAAGTGGGTGCCTAGTCAAAATGACCCAATGAGCATAATAAAGAATCCGCAATAAGGCAAAGAAACAACTCCAAGTAACAGCCAAAGATTTTAAGGCATCATTGGAACTGGCTAACATCTGTGTTCATGAGTCTACAGTACGTAAAACATTGAACAAGTCAAGTGCACATGGCAGGATACCACTAAGGAAGCCGGTGCTTACTAAAAAGAACATCACTGCACACCTTAAGTTTGCAAAGAAGCACATTGACATTCACATTGACATTCACATTCATAGAAGTATTGCATTGGCCCAATGTTTTGTGCATTGATGAAACTAAGACTTAGCTATCTGGAAAGAACAGCAACATACTGTATAGCAACATATCTGATATAAAAAGAGCACTACCTAACGCCATAAAAATATAATCTCAACCATAAAGTATGGTGGAGGAAACATCAAGATTTGAGCTTGCTTTGCTGGCCAGCTAAACAATGGAGCAAGTGTCCAAGTCAGAGTCCAGACCTCAACCCAATAGAGATGCTATGGAATGACTTGAAGAGACCCATACACATGACATATGGCTAAAATTCCTGTGAAAAGAGGATGTGCAGTTCTGACCCACAGCTACAGGAAGCACCTAGCTGAGATTCTTGCTGCCAAAGTGGGGTCAACCAATTATTAATTCCAAGGGTTTCAGTGACTCCTCTCAACCAACTATCTGGAAATTGGGGTGCTGGGTTATGATAAAGTAGCTTGAGGCACATTCTGGGAGACACAGGAGAAGCATTGAACACACGTTTTAAGCCCATGTGAATCATTTTATATTTTGCTGCACCCCAGCAAGTGATTAAATGCTTCATTGCAGCAGTTTTAAGACTTTCTTGTAAACTCTAAACTAGGCTGTAATCACACCTGAAACCCACAAAGCACTGGGAGAACATGTAAACTCCATGCAAACAGACCTCGGGTGGGAATTAAATGTGGACCTTGGATGTGCAAGGAGGTACGCTTTGGGTAACCACTAAAGAACCATGGCACCTCTTGTGAAATTGCTCCTATATAAATTGACTGGAAACAGTTCTTGGACACAGTGTAACATTGCCAAAGGTGCATATGTCCCAACATACAGTGTCTGCTAAGTTGAGATGTTTTCTTAGTAAGTCACACTGTCATGCACACTCACTCCGCGACCGGCACGAGGACCGGGAAGTAAGACGGTCGCGCTTTCAGGAACGCATAAAAGGAAACAAGATGGCGCGTCACATCGCTCAGTCATTGAGTTCAATTCATGCCTTCGCCGATGCATTACCGCTTCTCACGTGAGTACTCACCAATTCGGTTTGCTTCCTCGATTGAGTGTGTGTCACTAGAACGCGGGTTTATTTGTGTAAATCCTTGCTCTTCGTGTAAGAGAGTTCTGAGATTAAACGCGTGGTTATCCTGCCTGCTCGCGCTACTTCCGCGTTTGGGTCTACCGTCCACGCAACACGGGCTAACTGCTAAGGTTTTTGTCTTCTCCCCTCGGTCGCTCGTGACAGAATGACTGAGCCCAAAGCAGTAGACCCAGCGGAGTTTGTCCGCCTCTGCGGTGTGGTTGACCAGCATGCCGAGCTGATCAATAAGCTTCGTGGTGA